>JBAMYA010090381.1:0-20210 GCA_037176975.1 Arrhamphus sclerolepis | reverse complement strand
AAGGGTGAACTACAAAACGTTCTCTCTTGATTCTTGGAAAACGTTTTTGGATTTCAAAGAATTGGAAAAAAAGGCAATTTTAGTGGCTCCCCCCCCCCCCCCCCAAAAAAAAACAACAACAAACAAACAAAAAAAACTTTTACTTGTCACTTCTCATACGCTCCCTTTGTTTCAGTCTTTTACACAAGTGATTATAAAATTCACGATTGTCAGTCATGTAAAGTAGCTTAAAAAGTAAAATATATATTAATACGAGGAAAGGATCCTCTAATTTTTTTTGGGATTTTGGGTCAATGCTAATAATAATAACAATAATGATAATAATAAATATTTATATTTTTTGCAGAATCTTGTATGACTGAATTACTTCACCTTGCATGTGTGGCCCCTCCCTCATCAAAGTCAGTTGTTCGTTTTTCACCTCCTCCTCGCTCTGAGGACCTCCATCTTCCATCGCTATCTCCTGGAAGACGGGTGACTGTTGCTCCTCCTCCTCCATCAATACGTGTGACTCGTCCTCTTCTTCAAGGTTCATCTCCATCATGGCTTCTTCATCTGTGAAATCGTTTTCATAAGGTGCCATCTGCTGCCACATTTGATCCAACATTGACTCATCCTCCAAGACAGAAGGATCTGATATGGCAACTGGGTCTTCAAAGTTCTCTTCCATCATCTCAGGATCCACTTCCATGTTTGATGGTTCATATAAAGCATCGCTCCCCTTCTCCATGAGGTCCTCTTGCTCTTCCTCCTCTGCTTCTTCCTCCTCCTCCTCCTCCTGCAAAAGTTCTGAATCTTCATCTCCAGTCATTCTGTAGGGATCCATGACTGGGTGGATCATGTCTTCCATCTCCAGATCTGGGTCAGTCTCTGTCTCATAGCTCATCTGCACTGGGAACTCCTCTTTAGCTTCTGACTCAAACTTCTCCTCGGGGTCTAGCTCCACCTTAACTTCAGATTCCACCTTAAGATCAGGCTCAGGTTGGACCTGTTGCTCTGTCTCATTCTCTGGCTCTATTTCATCTTCCTGCACCACATCCACCTTAACTTCTGATTCCACCTTAAAATCAGGCTCTTGGATCTCTGGTTCTGGTTGTGGTCTAGCTGCCTTTTCTGGCTCCTGTTCAACCTCTGCCTCCACCTCTTTTAGTTCCTTCTCCTTCTCTTCATCCTCAGGTTCAGCCACGTTCTCACTCAGCTTGAGGTCTACAGGAGACTGGTTTTCCTGCTGCTCCTTGGAGCTCAGTATCGGTTGCGGTGCAGGATCCTCCACCACCACATGAGCCTGCGCAGGCACCCAGTCCCCCACCAGAGGGCTCTGCTTCTCCTCCTCCACAGCAGGAGGCGGCTTCGGCATTCCCAGAGCCACTGCAAAGAGAGATGAGCCAGATTCCTTTACATCACATATGTCAGACTCAAGGTCCACCACATCATTTTATGTGGCCTCCATGAGATCTTGCAGAGCGTGTGATTGCCTTGAAGTAAAAGGGTATGCTGCTTCATAGCATACATTAAAGTTCACAAATCTGTGATTTTACAAAATTAGCAATTTACAGCATAAAGTCATACTTCTGTATATTTATTTTTCCAAATTGCATTTATCTTTTTTTTTGTCATTTTCTTTACCACCCCGTGACCCTGAACAGGAAATAGCGGGTATAGAAAATGGATGGATGGATGGATTTTCTTTACCACCAAAATGGATTTTACGGTTAAATCCCCCCCCCACACACACACACACACACACACTCCCAATGAGGCTCACAATGTTTTTTAGATCATGAAATCCTAATTTTATGTCAAAAAGTTATGCTTTCGCAAAAGTCAATATTTTAAGCCCAAAAAACTACGATCTTGCAAAAAATTTTTGTTATTATTATTATTATTATTGTTGTTGTTGTTATTTACAATAATTATTTAATTATTACAAAACTACTGCCACACTCAACAACAACAACAGCAAAAGATTTTTGATTTGACTGGTTTTGCTTTGTCATGTCGCAGGATGCTGAACTGCCTCATTGTTTTCCAACAATGACAATAAAACTTGAAATTGACATTAGATAACACGTCTTTGGATTCTGACCTTCCCTTTGTGGTAGTTTTAGACAATTTTGGTTACAAAAAAACCCCAAAAAACAGTAAAAATCCATCCCAAATCCCGAACAATTAAAAATAACAGACTTTGCTGCAGGATTTTGAAATCAAATTGACAGTTATGGTTTCCAAGGCTCTTTAAGGAAGTGAAAACATTGATGGGCACTCACAGATTTGTTTTAATTTGAATCTACTCCGATAAATACCTGTCTTCATAAAAATAGACTACAGTTGATAGAAATGTGCAGAAAATAACAGCTGACAGAAAGGTTGAAGAGATAGAGTTTGAAAGGAATTTTATGAGTCACTGCTGAAAAATGAAAATTCTTACCTGCCAGACTCATTGAAAGAAGCACCAGCGTCTTCATGTTGAGCTCTTTAGTGTAATTTATGATTTCAGCTAGTGTAAAATGTATTTTTATACACTTTTATGCTGTTGGCCACGTCTCTTTACTCTCTGTTTTGAACCGTGATTGGTCCTCCCTCTTTCTACTTGAACTTTCCCATAAGTCCATAAAGTAGAGCCGCCCTGTGACCTCGCCTTGTCACAGGCCGTCAATTAATCCCTTTGTTTCCTTTTGGCATTCGTTCCATAAAGGCTAATGTTGTCTCGGCCCATCTGAACGCTGAAATTACTTGGAAAATGTTAAACTTGAAGATGTGGTCATCAATGAGATAAAACATTACACTCTCTCTTAACAGGGGCATAAAGGTTGATCTGTATTTATGTATACATTTATCATAGATGACAGATGTCTGTACCAAGTACTGAAAATATAGGTGAGTTTTATTGATTTTTGAATTGTAGTTAGAGATTGTAAAGACTGGAACTGGCCACTGATAAAAAACCACTGAAAGCTCTATTACAGTATAACCTTCTACAGTATGTAAATATGGATCTTATTTTCAGGAAGGAGAAGATAATCAACTTCCTGGTAATCTTCAGCTGGACTCTGAACTTTTACATTGAACATAATAATTAACTTACTTGTACTGGAAATCTTTTCTCAAGGCCTGAGTTTTGAACTTTGATTTTGCATTTCCTGAATAACACGCACGACTCACTGCATCAGATTATTTAATGACCCAGCTGTTTAAGCTTTGTTTTACAAGCAGAACAAGGACAAGATTGAGGTACTTCAGCCCAAAAAACATGTTTACACTCTTCTACTGTCAGTAAAATACAAGAATCCAAAATCACATTCTACCACTTGAAGTGAAAAATATGAAAATGGAAGAAACTGAGCCTTTAATAAGGTTAAGTTATTATATTGTCATTCAATACTTACACCAGTTAGTGCACACTGAGGACGATGCAATGACTCCCCATCAGACTCATAGAACAGAATGTAAAATTAAATAAAAATCTACTTAAAAGTATACATATATATGTGTATATGTAGTTTTATAGCAATTTCAATCCAATACAAAAATGTGCAGGAATTGGAGGCTTGTATTTATAATATTATAAATGAGATGTGCGTTATTTGGAAGAAAGTGAGGTGTGACTGACTCTAGCCCACTAATTCTATATATATATATAGAGTATTGCACTTTACAGTGGATTCCCCGTTCCCCTTGTCCGCTCATTTGGGAGACCCAGGTGAACTGTCTCCTACACTCCCCTCCCCCCCTCCCCTTCTCACACGGCGTCTGTGATGTGGTCTGTGCACGGCACCTTCTCAGGAGGATTTGAAGTGCTAATCAGATGCCGTTTGTGTGCAAAGTCATGGATGGATGGAAGAGAAGCTTCAATAATCTTCTCCGCTGTCTTCAGCACTCTCTGAAGTGATTTCCTGACTGAAGCTCTGCAGCTGCCAAACCAGATGGAGATGCAGCTGGTCAGCACACTCTCTGCTGTGCCTTGATAGAAGATGGTGAGGATTGGAGGGGGAGGATGCGTTCTCCTCCTTTGGCGCTACTAAGCCCTTTTAACCAGGGATGATAGTGACCAGAATGTCCGTTATATTCCACACCCCCAGATGCTACTGAACACCTCCATGGCTCTGTTGTTGATGGCGTCTGGCGTACGGCATGGTTCCATTTGATGGATTGTCAAAATATTAGATTTTGGCTTCTAGCTTGTTCATAAATGCAGCTGAGCTCTTGCAAGCATGTGAATGATTAATAATATTTCTTGCAATTCAAGCTCTTTCAAAGTACTCAAGCATTCAGTGATTTGGCCTCCTGATGTCTGTCTAACTTCTTTGTAATCTAACTTGGACAGGTCATCATGTGCAGGTATTTTCAATGTTCCTAGAACTACAAATCAGCTGATGTCTGCCATTAGGTGGTCATAATCTGACCAACTGACTGACCGAACGACCGAACGAACAAACAAACAAACGAACGAACAAACGAATGACCCACTGACCGACTGACCAACTGACTTACTTACCTACCTGAGTAATGCTGAACATGATGAAATAGCAGTTTAAAAGCAGCAAATGATGTAAATGAATGATCTGTATCTCTTGTTTTGTCTTTTTGCTTTCTTTACTGGAAATGGTCATGAGTTTCCATGTTCTCCTTGTGCAGGTGTGGATTTTCTCCTGGTACTCCTTCTTTCTGCAGGTCACAAACATTCATGTGTGCTTGATTGGTGGTTCTAATTTGACTAAAGGTGCAGGTCTGGCTCTCATGTCTGTGTTGTCCTGCCCCCCCAAAAGGATTGTTTGAAAATATTAAAAAATTAATCTCATAAACCTGTAGACTTGCTAGATTTGGCAATTGGAGCAGGTTGTATTGAAAAATACTTGTATTTATAGATGTTTGTGAACAGAATTATGCATAAAATACATTAATGTTCTACAAAAGGGACATATAGGTAACTTCTCTGTCAGAATTAGCTTTTCTTTCAAATGTAGCTCTACTTTCTATAAACCTACTCAGTCTATCCTGTTCAGGAGGTTATCTGAGCTCTGTGAGGTTATATGTGGTGTATGCCCTGGACCGGCTGACAGTCCATTGCTGGGCCAATCCAGAGTCAGAAAAAAAAAAACAATAAAAAACATAACATATGAGCTCATCAGTTTCAGTCAGGTTTTTTCAGAGAAGCAGCTCTAACCTTACACCACTGCACTACTCACTTTATCATGTTCATGGTCACAGGGGGCTCAAGATATCCCAGCTGTCATCAGGGTGTGTGGGTGGAGGGGGTGGGGGGGGTTGTGCTGATGGTGGGGTTAACGCTGGATATGTCGCCTCTGTGAGAAACCCACACAGGCACAAGGAGCAAACATGGGTAAGATTTAGTCTGGGAACCTTGTAATGCTGTGAGGAGATGCTGCTAATCACTACACTAATTTTGAACAAGCACCAACATCCATGTACGGGTTTAAGCGATCCAGGAAGAAACAAAAATTGTAAGTCCGTGACCAACCACTAGCTACTAGCTCCAAAACAAAGAAAATCTCTGTTGATCTCCATGTTAAAATGTACAACTCTGCAGCAGAACTAAACATATTTAGAGTCTGGTTCAAAAGTCAATTCTGGTCCTTCGATCAATAGATTTTACATCCATGACAACTGAAGGCACATCACGTAAAATTATATAAAGCAATAAAATGTATGTGATGACGGGCTCTCTGTCATCATTTAGCTACTTAGCATTTTATTGATTTCTGAGCTGTGAGTAAGATCATAGTCATAGAACATGTTTCTCTGTGCTTGTGTGGTGTGTTAATGGTATGAACACAGCACCATAACTATCTGTGGTTGGCGTGAGGGGTCTGAGGACGAAGATCAGCTAAATAACTGTGTTGTGACATTTCTGATGCTGTCACAAAAACAACATTTCAAATTAGAAGGAGCCATAGTGGATCATTTTGAGACCCTCCAACATTCATTCATCCCATGACTCATGGTGGTACAAACGCTCAAAAGTCTGGTTACACTAAAAAAGACGACAAAAGGGCAACTTGCAATATTTGCAAAGTGGATATTTCATCAAAGGGAGAAATACTACCAACATGCAGAAACATTTGAACACACAGCATGTAATACTGAATGTCGCGTTTTCGATCAGCTCTGGTCAAACGTTAGTGATTCATTGGATTTGACTTGATTGTTTTTGTCATCGGTTGACGTAGAATTTTAATTTCTATTAGAAAAATGTTGAACATTCTTGTAGAATTGCCACAGAATAATTTTTTATTCTTAAAATAGTCTTATTTTGTTAATTTCAACAGAAGAATATTTATTTTATTCTTGTTAAAATTTTATATTGGTGATGCTAATTGGCCTGTTTGTTGTCCTTTTTTTTCCTAATGAGAATCAATGAGGGAATCAATAAAGAACCGAATCCTTAAGCAGAATCGAAAATGGAATCTCTCGTGTAAATCAGTTCAATCATGCTGAGCAGGTTTCCTCCAGCTGCAGGTGAAATGAACAGAAGAGGCTTGGACCAAAGGCTGATTTCTGCTTCTTCATCAAAGCTACGTCGTAGCTACAGCGTAGGTGTGAACACGACGCCGTAGGCTACGACATAGCCTGCACATCGCTCCAAAGGTAAGTACGTGATGCAAAGACACGGACTGCAAGAAACATGATGATTTATTTCTTCATTTTTTTCAAAATTTCGACCAGTATTTCTTCTTTGTTGTATTCAAGTCAAGCAGAACGACAGTTTGCTGCAGTTTATGTAAAAAAGACTCATGCCCGACGTCTAAGAGCTCCAATCCCAACTTCAACTTTAAAAAACTGATTCATTTTCTTAGCTGCTATGTCTGAGCTACATATAGGAAATGAACAAAAGGAAACTGTGAGCTACAGCACTGCAGAAACAGAATCCACTCTGCCAACTAGTGTTTGGTGGTGTAATTACAGAGCGACGCAAACAATAATGCAGAATATAAACCCAAGAGATGGCGTAGCGGCTGTGCATCACCTACATCCATAACTGCTATGCAGAAGCATAAATCAGGCTTAATTTGAATATTCACAGATCCATGAATTCTTAATGGGGCAAAAGTTTAGCAATACACACACACATGTATATATATATATATATATATATATATATACATAACCTTAGCAATACATAACCTATTTTACATTGATATTATTTTTATTGCATAGCATTGGTAATTTTGACAAAGACAAGTGTATTTTCAAGGATTAGATCAGCCTTGATCAACCTTTCTTGAAGGTCGAGGTGAGGTTGTGGTACAGTAAACTAAAGAATAATCTTGTTTTATTTTGTTTTGTTTTTATTTCTAGGTGTGATCCTAGATGACACAAACCAACCCCTCTATTTAGTGTCAGTGAAGCGTGAGGAGGACAGCTGTTTATGTGATGACTGAAGTCAGACAGCTGTCACAGATCAGAGCATTTAAAGTCACTCTTTCATGTACATGTGATATGAGCCTCATTATCTCAGGGAGTATGTTTATGAAAAACACGTTTGTGTCAACTCAGCAGCAGGCCCTGACCTGTGTTTCATGCGTGTGCGTATGTTCGTGGGTCACTGCCTGCTACATGACATCAACGTGTCCTGCTTGGATTGGAGCAGCTGGGATTGTTGATCTCCAACAGGTGCTATAGCTAAGATGTTGAGAGTTAGTATTTCACTGTCTCTCTCTGTGTGTGCTTTTGCACACGTGTCTCCATGTATGAGCTCCGCGGGTGTCATTGTGTGTGCATATGGCCACAAATGTAAGCAAGTGTGCACATTAACTGGAGAGAGCAACAATGTGCTCTTGTGTGAGCGCTGCTGGGCAGAAATCTAATAGCCAAGGACGCGGTGGTTCAACAGCAGCTGTTCCATGTCTGCATCTCCTCTTACACCCATCGGTGGTAACACATGGAAACCTCTGGGATTTCTGTCCTTTGCATTGAGAAAATTAAGAACCCTGACACTACACTGTAACATAAAGTATAACTGGACAGAGCTTAAACTGATTCCTAAAAAGCTGAGCAACTGCAACTCATCTGACTGAATAAATAGAAGTAAAACTTTCTATTGCAGAGGCTTGAATATACACTGCAAAAAACATTACTTAAATACAAGAAATAAACATTAAATTCTGGGTTTAAATGACTCAATGACAGTGAAATTACCAATCCATGCAGAAAGAGATCTTATTTCCAGTTTAGATCTGAAAGAGGAGCTTGTTAGGAAGTTTCTGGGGGTGAAATGAGTGTCAGATAGTGATGAGTCTGAAGCTAGAAATTCAAGGTGTGATGTTCAGTGCTGTTAATGCTTATGCCCCACATGTGGGATGGGAGTTGGAAGAGAAGAAGCTCTAGAGTGAAGTAGATTAAGTGATGAAGACAGAATCCCCAGAGATGAAATAGTGGGGATGGGTGCATGTTGGACAAGGCAACAGAGATGATGAGGACGTGATGGGCAGGTTTAGTGTCCAGGATAAGAACACAGTAGGACAGATGGAGGTCGGAAATGACTCCAGTGAATACTTTTCTCACGAAGAGGCAGGGACATAGGGGGATTTATAGGAGTGAAGGCAGGAGCAAAGTTGTTGTAGGTGAGAGTGTAGCCAAACACCACTGGATGGTGGTGCGGAAGTGACTCTGATGGTGAAGAAGATGACACACACAACACGCTTACATAACATCTTTCTAGTCCAGGGACCACTCAAAGCAGCTTTTTCTCATTGCCATGCACAAACATCAACTCTATCAACTGCTAGATCTCATAATCACTCATCAATGACATCACCACGGTAGGACCCAACATCACCATAGCAGGACTCAACATCACCATGGTAGATCTCACCATCACTATGGTAGGACATCACTTTAGTGGGACCCAACATTACTATAGAAGGACCCAACATCACCAAGGTAGGACCCAACATCACCCTGGTAGGACCCAACATCACCATAGTAGGACTCAACATCGCCATGGTAGGACCCAACATCACCATAGTAGGACTCAACATCGCCATGGTAGGACCCAACATCACTATGGTAGGACATCACTTTAGTGGGACCCAACATCACCATGGTAGAACCCAACACCATGTTGGCTGTACACGAAATCACTTGCTATTCACATTTTAATGGGCAATGAAGTGAATTAACATTTTTTTCTTTTAGTGCTGATGTTAATGTATCTTCTACAGCTTACCTTACAGAGGATTCAAAGGATTCCACAATACGTCATGTAGAGTGGACATATATGTCACAATCCTGGCAGACCTGCAGACCTGTTCTTGTGTCATTTTATGGATTTGCATCCTGGATTCCCTGTCCTTGCAACATTTTTTGTTTAATAAAGGACCTTTTTGAAATACCTGTTCCTCCCAGTCTCCTGCACTTTGATTCTAATACCAAATCATCACCATTATATTTAACAGATGTGAGTTGATAAGTTTAATATAACAGTGACCAGAGGAGAAAAACCCAAAACAAAAATGGCTCAAGGTTTTTTGCCACACTACACCATAGCACACCATTCTACACCACGCTACACCACATCATACTAAACTATACTACACTACACCACAGTACACCACAGTACACTATACTAAACCACACTACCCTGTGTCATACAACACCACAATACACCTCACTACACCACACCAATGCAACACTACACTACACCACATCACATTATGTAACATGGTTCAACACCATAGTACACCACCTCTTACTACACTATACTACACTACACCATACTATACCACTCTACATAATATAAGATGATGCTACACCATACTACACCATATTGTTACTACACTATACTACATAACACTACACCACTTTACAACATATTCTACAATTCAATTCAATTTTATTTATGTAGCTGAACAGTGGCAAAACAAACAAACAAACAAACAAAACACTCCCTCTTGGGAAGAAACCTTCAGCAGAATTGGCTCAGTTATAGGAGGGACCCTCCTGCTGAAGGACACCACAGTACAACACACTACACCATACTGCACACGCAGACACACACACACAAACTGGACGTGCATGTTGTCAATGTGTGTCTGTTGTCTTGTGTTGCGTCCTAATTCTTCAACGAATGAATCATTATTGTTGTTTTTTATCAACAAATTTATGTTTATTTCTTTCCATGTGCTGCAATTCTATTTATTTTCTTTAGTTTATTTTTTAGTTATAATAATAGGATTAATGGCTTGTCAGTTGTTTTTTTTAAACTCCAACATGTTGATGGATGTGAAGATGATGTTGAGGATAATACAGTATATAAACTCATAAGTTTATGTAGAGTTTGGGAAGGTTTTGCTGAATCTATTGAATTTATATGTGAATTAAAAAAAATTGTTTGAGGGAAGGGGAGTGCTGGTGGTGGAAGGGTTAGAATTGGGGCTGGGTTTAATAAAATAAAATAAAACAATAATAACAATAATGGTTGTACTGGGGGGAAGGTCTCTTAGTTCCTCTGTGTGGACACTCGCCTCCCTCCGCCTTGTCAGTTGTCCAGGATATGTGAGCTGCTGCAGATGAAACTTGCAGAGGAAGAAGTTGCACAGAGTTGGGAGTAAAACTGATCCCACCCAGACTCTGACTTGGACCTGAACTCCTCAACGGTGACCGACCATGAAGATGCTGGTGCTGCCTCTGCTCTTCACCTTTTTACACAGTGAGTTTGTTTTTTTCCCCCCAGAAATTCAAAACGATTAGATTAGACAATTCTAACATGTCAAAAACAACCTTTCATTATTAATATTTACTTGAAGCATTTGTGATGAGTGAAATTTTAATCAAACTGAATACAAAAGAGGAAGTTAAAAGTTTGAATAACAGAAGCAAAGCCAAGAAGAGTACTGGACAAAAGTTATTGTTTATAACTCACTTTAATGCGTTAAGTGGCTCATTCTGGCAATTTACAGGATTAAGGAGGAAATACAAATGTTAGTTGAGGCCCAGAAAGTACTTTTAATTTTTGTCTGGCCTTTTAGAAGAGAAAAGATAGACAGGAAAGTGTTTTTTTCTTAAATAGAAGTTTTGCTTTGATTGCAGTGAAGTGTGATAAAATAGTTTACATTGATACCGCTTTGTGTTTCCCATCTGAACTGGCCAGCTGGACTGGTTGGATTTATTGATTAATAGTCTGTGTGATAGTGTTTAAGGTTGAGCTTGTCCAGATTGTTGTGGGAGGAGGCTGTGATGCGTTCAGGGACTGCAGCGGCGGCAGAGATTGTGCAGGGAGCGGCTACTCTTCATGTTTACATCCCCTCGGCTCTGATGCTGTTTGAACCCGAGATCCAGAATCTGATGAGACCCATCACACGGTACCCTGGAGGAGTGTGAGATCCCCCCCCCACTTCAGTTTGAAGATAGCCCCCCACTGACCCTGCTGTTAATTGGACTGAGATGAAAATGACCAGTTGCTATCAGGAAAAATGCATTTGATGTTGCTGAGGGGGTTTTAGAGAGCAGAATCTGCTTTCCAAACAACATGCTTTATGTTGGTAATTGCAGCTTTGACGTGTGGAAGCATTTTGATCTTGCTTGGATTTACTCGTGAGGGCCAGATGTCGTCAAACAGATAAAAAGATAAAACATTTGTGGAGAAAATCAGTTTTTTTTTTTAATCAATATTCATTACATGAGGGGGTCATTAAATGACACATTTCAGCATATGAAATGCATTTAATATAAGCATAAATATCAAATAAATCAGAGTAAGTAAAACTTTGCATTTGAATATCATTTATAATTTAAGATATATAAAAGCCACTGAGTGTAAAATATTGATGGCATCACTTGGAACATCTGAAAAAATGCCAGATTTGTGGTTGAAGTGGATTAGACGAAGTATTAAAGTTGACTTCAGTTTGGGTCAACGTGACCTGTTCACAAGTGTGGGTGTGTGTGCGCGGGTGTGTGTGTGCGCGTGTGTGTGTGTGTGTGTGTGCGTGTATGTGTGTGTGTGGCATGTCAGCTGAGGGAGGTTAGGTTACTGTCATACAGAGCAGCTTTGTGTGCACATGAAAACTACATGCATGTGTGCCACACACACACACACACACACACACACACACACACACACACAGGAGGTGATATCTGCATCTCCAGTCAAACCTTCAGAGCTATTTTTCAAGTGTTTCAAGTCTTTTTTGGTGAGACTATCACTTTATTACGGTGCTTTCAGTAGTATGTGTGTTTTTGAAAGTGTGTTTGTGTGTGTGCTTGCTGAAGGGACAGGTCACGGGGTGGTGGGGGTGGGGGGGTTGGTGTGGTGGTTATCAGGTCGGGTTGTCAGAGGGTGATACATCACCAGCATTCCTGCACACCATCGCTCCTGGCACCACCAGGCTGCAGCTCCACTCAATAAGTCTCCGTTTTTGTCTGTTTCTGCGTTTGTTTCAGCTACTTTCAGAGATAATGTATCTTTTTTTTTTTTTATCAGTGCACAAACTGCTTCTTTGTCCTGCTGAAACTATTGGTCTTCAACCTCACTAGAGTCTGAAGCCCCATCAAACCCTCAATGTGCAGCTGTGCATATTTTTAAGTGCTGAGAGATACAACCTTTGTTCTCATTTAAAATGTGAGCAGAAAATCTGTTTCTTAGTTTATTAGTTGACCATCTTTGACGATCATCTCCTGAACTCCTGCAGGTCCCGTCTGTCTGTCAGTGACGGTGAGCAGCAGTAAACCCAAAGTTGAGGTCCATGAGCACACAGGTGAGACCGACTCCCAGCAGGTTTCCGGATTTCAATGCCAGAAATACTTTCTGTAGAAATGCCCCAAAGTCACATGACGTCCTTTAAACAGGTATTTTATTGATGCACCGTGATTAGGCAGACTGCTGCTTCCAATAAATTGTGCCATCTATTCATAAAATGGGATAAAACAACAAATTTAGAAGGAGAAATATTGAAACCACAATCCAGTCTTTCATTGAAGAACACTGATTTTAAGAATTTTAACTATTTTCTGACAAAACTGTGAAGATCCTTTGTCTATCTTTGCTCACCATTACAATCATTGTCTCCTCTTCAAAATTTAATGCAGCTTTAATGAATTTTGACATGTGTGGTGCCGAATACAATGAATAAACTAAATATAAGCGAGAAAGTTTGTTTTTCATGTCAGAATCCCTCTCACTGCTGTGCTCTGTCCCGTCAGATGCTGTCCTGTCCTGCGAGTTCAGGACAGAAAAAGATCAAAACCCTCGAATCGAGTGGAAGAAGAGGGGAAAGGGGGTGACTTTTGTTTACTTTAACAACAAATTTATAGGTGAGTAAAAAAAGAAAAACAAACTTTACAAGGAGTATTCATGTATGAAGCTTGAGACGACAAGAAGATCTTCCAGTAGCTTTCTAGAAATAGATAGTTGTTGTCTTTGGTTTATGTTTTATCAGTCATCTTCATGTCACTTTCATCTTCAGGATCTTACGCAGGACGAGCGAAGATAGAAGGAGCGACGCTGACAATACACTCTGTCACTCAGAAAGATTCAGGAGATTATCGCTGTGAGGTGACCGCCAGCGAGGACCACGTCAACCTCGGGGAGGCGACTGTTACCCTCAACGTTCTCGGTATGATGGATTATTTATGTGCTGGAAACAATTCACAGTTTTACAACAGAAAAGTTCATTCTTCTATGAAAAAAGGTCAATTTAAAATTGTAATCTAAAGAAAAAGTCTAATCTAAATCTAAAGTTTTGAGGGTTTTTTTTTTGTTTAGGTACTGAAAATTTACCATTTTACAACAAAAAAATTTGAAAATTTGAAGTATTGCAAAATTCATATCCGTACACACACATATATATATATATATATATATATATATATGTACAGATATGTATTTAAAGTTATTTTAGGACAAAAAATTTGAATTATAACAAATTTGCAATTTTTGAATTTTAAGTGTTTTTTTCTTTTTTTGTTGCAAAAAAATCAGTTTTATTTTATTTGTGATTGTCAAAAATATTTGTGATTTTTAGACAAAGATCATACAGTTGTTATCAAATTAAGTTGCAATATTGCAATTTTATCAGGATTTTTATTTTTTATTTTAATGATTTTTATAATAACGATACAATTTTTTTTTGAAAATTTTAAACCCTTGTGACAAAAAAAAGCTCTTTTAAAGACAAACTTTTTAAAAAAATTTTTGTGCAAAATTTATTGTACAAAATTTGCAATTTTATGACATAAAGTAACAAAGTGGCAGCTTTTGTCTAATAACAGTGTCCCTCCAGGACTCTCGCGTCCTCTTCTGTCTCAGGAATCTCAAGAACTTTCAGTATGAAAAAAAAAAAAAAAGAAATAAAATACTGTAAAGTTGCTTGTTGATTTTGATGATGTGAGAAGCAAGAACAACAAAATAAATAAATAAAAGCACAAACTATATAGACTCCTCCAGTTCAATTTTACATCACACATTTATGAGGAGAAATACGACATGTCATCATGACCTGGTGAAAGTTTTACTGATGTCTCTAATATAACCTAGCATCGAGGTATAAAAAGAAAAGAAATTTTTCACTGTTTTCAGATCCATTAATTTCAATAAGATGCTTTTAAGTTAATTTTATAAACACTGTAAGACAACTTGTTTCCAAAAGTCATGGCAGCTCATTACCGTTTCAAGATGGTCATTTTGTTGCACTTTTTTCTTGGGTTTTTCTCAAAATTTGGGGTGAAGATAAGTGCCAAAGTTTTTGAAGGCCATAGAAAAAAAGATGAATACCAGGAATACAGACTATTGCTTGATACATTTCTAATATCAGTTAGGAGACATTTAATACGTACGTATGAAAAACTTGGAAATTGTCCTTTTACCACATCTTTAATCAGGGCATACATGCTGCTTTCAGAAGGAACTCACACAGTTTTTTGTTCATGACCTTCAAACTTGCAGTTGGTGTGAACATGCTGCTTTGTTGCTAGGCAACAGATGACAAAACAGCATGAGAGTTCCCTTTCAGACGCAGTGAAGAGTTTCATCATCGTGGTTAGGGATGAGGGGGAGATGGAGATAAGAACCGGAGAGGATGGTGTCTGACTTTGATGGATCAGTAGCTGTTAACACATTCACTGTACAGAAAAAAAAAAAAACATAAAAAAAACAACTTCCTCTCAGTTCGTAAGTGTGGATGCAAATTATCTCTATAACACCTTTTTTTAAAAAAGATATTTCAGGGCTTTTCCTGCCTCCAACATGCAGTGACAGTTGCGAATATTAGACTATTTGGTTTGATTTATCTCTTTTACACCTCACATTGCGAAAATGGTTCAAAATAAAAGCAAATATCTTATTTTCTTTTCTTTAGAAACAGAAACAGTCTAGCACTGATCACAGATCTTTACGCACCATTATTTTCTGCAGACCTGCATCCTTCCAACAAAACTGGAACTTATTGTCTTTATTTCCAGGAATTATAATGTATTCCTTTCATCTATCCCCATCGGAGGTGATTAACAAACAATTTACACATATCAGAACAAACGAAAGAGAAACTTTCAGGCTCAGAGCTCTTCAGCTCCAGTCCTGGGGGTGTTTCCCTGCCAAAGCACACCTGATTCCCGTTCAGATGCTTTGCTGAAGCAGGGAAACATCTAAGACATGGTCCAGGACTGGAGCATAAGAGCTCTATTTCCACCTGAACGAAAACACATTGAAAAAGACAGAAATGTAGTGTGCTGAAGAGAAACTAAGTGAGCAAATAGCTGCTGATTTCTAGAAAATGTCTGCAATCAGCTGAGAGCTGAGCTCAATTCAAAAGCTTGCAATGAGATAAGGATCAGCTTTCTGCAAAGAAAACTCACTGAAAGAGCAGCTGAGGAACAGAATTCATGTTTAAATACAGAACTTTACTAGACTCGTGTATTTCATGTCTCAGTGTGGCAGAAGCTCACGTCATTTTTCCCCCCAGTTGATGTGATTTGTAAACTACTCTTTCCCGTCATCTGAATCAGCTGAACTTTGCACAATTTTACTTTGCAGGACTTTTGTTCTTGTGCAGGTTTCTCATTCGGGGGCAGAGGAGGGTTTAAGGTCAGAGATGTCAAACTCTATCGCCATGGTTACCATTGAAGGCCCATTATTCTTAATTTTCTCAACCTGCTGCTGTCAGACTCCCTACTTCCTTCCTTCCTTTTTTGTAAGAAAGCAGATTTTGTTGTAAAATACCTACAACATCAAGATCCCCCTCCCCCATCATGAATGTCACAAAATTGTGCATTTTCAACTTAAAATTGAATTTTTGCTGGGAGATATCAACTTTCTGACATAAAATAAGATGAAAATAAGATCAATTTAAGTTTTGACAGCTAGTTTTGTTGTAAAATCTTTTTCAAACATTTGCTAAAACATGACTTTTTGACATAAACCAGCTGCTCTCCACCTCAGTTATTCAGTTATTTTTGATGTCAGCGCTGGATCAAACAAGCAGTAACAGTGAAGTTTCCTCAGAAATGGTCTACTTAGAAGTTCTGTCTTTGCACGCCCTCACAGGTCAAATAAAATAAAAATGGTGGACCAGTTTTGGTGGGCTTGAACTTTGACACGTGCTTTAGGTTATCAGAGTAAAACATGGATCATAACCTGTGATTTCTGGTGTCAGGTAAAAAATTTGGTTTATCCACAGTTTTTATGTAAATGTTTTGGGTTTTTCCCGTCGTTGTGTCTCCTCAGTGCCTCCTCACGTCCCGTCCTGCGACGTGCCGAGCTCAGTGTTTATCGGCTCAGACCTGGAGCTTCTCTGCAAGGATAAGCTCAGTGTCCCTCCTGCCACCTACCGCTGGTACAAAGACAACAAGGCCCTGACAGCCACAGGAGACGCGCCCTACAGCGTTGACACCAAAAAAGGCACATTGGTGAGGATTTTCTGCATCCACAGTTCATAGTCCTGTAGAAGATACTCCTCAACTACAGCTGCCCTTCTCCTTTTCTCTTTCCTCGTCTGTGTTTGGAGCAGAAGTTTAAAAGTGTGTCCAAAGACGACGATGGGATGTACCGCTGTGAGTCCTCCAACAGTGTAGGGGCGCCCAAGAGCTGTGTGGCCCAACATCTGAAAGTTGTTGAATGTGAGTATATTTTCTCATTGATGCATATGTATGATGTTCTTTTGACTAAAGAGCAGAAATATATAAATAAATAAATAAATGAAAACTCCTACTGTCCTTCCAGATCCTTTAAATATGACAGTTTTAATAGCAGGAGCTTCAGGATTTGTAGCATTGGTCCTGTTCTGCTGCATCTGTGTCTGCATCTGCCGCCGCCGTGGCTGCTGCAGAAGTGAGTAGTGATGCAATGCTACAGATGTGTGTGTGTGTGTGTGTGTTTAGTTGAAAAATACCTCACTTTGTGCAAAGTCAACCAATGTTCAAACAAGCCTGTGTCAGAATAGAGCCAGAACTGACAGTGCAGTGATGTGTAATTAAACCATGAATTAGTGCTGAATATTACCTGTCTTATAGAGTTTGTAAAGAGTGTAAACTTTCATTAAGAAGCAAAACAACACAAACTGAAGCAGGACAACAGACTGGACTGGAGATGCAACAGTCTAGAAGGAATAAAGCAGACTTTAGGGCCTTCGGTGTTTTCAGCAGGATGTTGTAAAACGCCTGGAGGGTTCAGTCCATCATTAGTCATCTGTTCAGGGAGCAGCGTCAGAGCCAATGACTTAAAAAAAAAAGAACAAACTGATAAAGAAGGAGCTGATTGTGCAAAGGAGGATGCTTTATAAAATGAAAAATCTCAAAAAAATACAATGATTCAGTCTTCAGTCAGCACAGACTGCTACAAAGATTCAAAAATATAATTCAAAGTAAGTGATAGTAAGTTTAGGGTCCCTACAGACAAACACAGCCAATTCAATTTAAAAAGTGTACAGAAAGTGTACAAAAATGAATTGTGTAGCCATCCTGGTCCAGTTATTTAGTAATATTTATTAAGTGTGTAGAAGTCGGCTACCAACGTTGAAAAAACTGCTGACGAAAAAGGAATAAAGTTCATGGCTTTTGCTTTTGCAAAACTGGATCAGAACTTAAATATTTATGACAAAAAAGGCAAATGTTAGCGGCAGAAGCCATAATCTCTCCTCCAGCGTTTATCTTGTGCAACGTTCGGTTGCCGATTTCACTGGACTTGTAACAAGCTGGTGGCGTCACAGGTCGACTGGACCATTAAAGTGCGTCATTATTTTCCATTTTGCTGCATAAATATTCTGTTCTCACCTCAAACTGCTTAAATTCACACAATTTTGCTCACAAAAGTTTACACTCCTTGCCATCTAAAAAGAGACCGACAGTTGATTTATCTTTAGAATGTTCTTTTAAACAAAAGGTTTATCATCTATTTATATTTTATGATTTCTTATCTTATTATTATTAGTAGCAGTAGTAATTCTAATAATAATGATAATATTCATAATTGAATTTTATTTTTTCATTTTTTTATTCTTTTCTTCTCCTTTCATTTCATTTTATTACATTTTATTTTATTATGCACATTTCCCCCATTTCTCCATTTGTTTGATTAACAAATTAAACAAATCAAATTAAAAAGATCATAAATACATAAAATATAAACGACGCACGTGTCCACCTGATGATGCTGAGTATTTGAATTTGTAAAATGATATAATGTCTCCATGTAAAAATGCTTTATTTCAGCTCTATGTTCGAGTGTGCGTCAACACTGTGTTTCTTGTTTTGATGGCTGTTTTTTTCTTTTTTTTTTTTTTACATCTTTCAGCCAACTGCTTTGATTTTATGGCTCTCTGCTTTACAGTTTTACTGCTCCTCTTATCAAAGTTTCCAGCAGGAAGTAGTTTTCAGCGGCCGTGCTCTGGTGAACCCACTTTAAACTGTCAGATTCAAGTGACTGAAAAACAAAGTTCAGTTGTTGAGGATCTAAATTTCCCTCATGAGCAAATGCCAAACAGACAAACGTAGCTGCAGAAAATGAAATCAATGTCCAATTTGAGATGATTATTCCCTTTCTGACCATTTCTCCTTTGTTGTTTCTTTCACCAGAGAACAAAAAGACAAGTAGGTGAGTCTTTCTTGAATCTTTCTTGTCCTCTGTAACTTTAGTGTAATTAGGGAATGAACTCTTCGTCTTCCTCTGTCTTTCAGCACCAGGTCCTACAACCCTCCACCTCCTCCTCCTCCTCCCGCCCGCAATGTGAGTGATCAAAGGGAGCATTTTGTTTTGCACGAATTTTTATTCATCATTTGTCAAACACTGATAAGAACTTCCTCGGCTGATTACCGGACACGATCCTATATGTGTCTTTATTCTGTCCACAGTTCAAGCACTACAAACAAACGCAGTCCTTCATGATCTGAGGCCGAGGCGGAGTAAAGTTTAACGTCGCTTCTCAACACACAGAAATGTCTCTTGCTTTTGGACGAACAGAGAGGATTTTACAAAGACTTTGCTGCTTTGTTGCATTTATGCACCCCAAGTTCACTGCTGTATGATGTTTGACACAATCTACTTTGTAAAATAATCATGTTTTCAAATCTCTTGTCTCTCCGACTGTCCATCACTCGTTTAAGCTTAACTGTATATATTTGGTGTCACAGATTTAGTTTCAGTTAGTATTTAGAGATATTGTTTCATATGAAGTTATTTTTCTTCTCTTTGGAGTTTTATATGTTTTTATACATCTATTTGTATGTTGCTGCCATGATTTATTTCAGTTTTCTTTCCCTTTTCTGTTATGGATTGAACAGGTGTCTTCACACACTGAATAGTCTTTTAGAAACTTTCTTTTCATGCCATATAATGAAAAGTTTATATACTAATCAATTTTTAAAAAAGGAGAAATATAACATGTATTGGCTTTATTGGCACTAAGTCACAGCCAGATGTTTGATCAGAGTGGTAAACATGAGCCTGTTTTTGATGTCTGTATGATGGCATCTGATTGATCAGCTTTATTGCTTAATTTAAATTTATGTGGATTGGTACAAAAAAAAATTCACCCCCCTGCAGTTGTCATGGATGTAATATGTAACCACAGATGAACAAAATGATTTTGTACCAGGCTGTAAATATGTTGAAATTTGATGCAAAGTTGGTACTTTTAACATGGAGGTCAATGGGGATTTGCTCTTTTGTGGAGCCAGCACCTAGTGGTCAATTCAATTCAATTCAATTCAATTCAATTCAATTCAATTCAATTCAATTCAATTCAATTCAATTCAATTCAATT
>JBAMYA010090371.1:0-21866 GCA_037176975.1 Arrhamphus sclerolepis | reverse complement strand
CCCCCCCCCCCCCCTCCCCCCCCCCCCCCCCCCCCCCCCCCCCCCCCCCCCCCCTCTCGTTCTTGCAGACCTTTACAAGTTTAACAAGTTTTTTTTCTTTAAATTAGTGTTTATACAAGAAGACTTTGTGCTTTTGGTCCAAAAGACCCAATTGTATAATAAAAGTTTCGAATTTTGTGAAATTTCAGATGTTCAAAAATTCACTTTCTTTTAAATCTTATGACCAGGAAGTAGCCGCAAATGTGAAAACAAAAAAAAAATGAACAGAAAATTGTGATTTTAAGACAAAAAGTTGAAATTTTACAAAAATTTTAATTTTATCTCACAATATTGCATAAAAAAAATTAAGTTTAAAAGTCCCAATTTGATGATATTTGTGATTGTATGATAAAAAAAAAAAAAGTCTTGGCTGTTGGAAAAAAAAGCCAAAAAGTCATGATCTTAAAAAATCTTTTTAATTTGTGATTTTACAAAAAAAAACATATTTTACTAGAAAATTCTTAACTCTGATAAAAGCTGCAATTTGTGTGAGATTTTTGTGAAAAAGGTGTTATTACAAAATGTGCAATTTTACAAGAAAATTAGATTTTTCTTTTAATGAAAAAAAGTCAGTCTTTGAAATATGCAATTATACAAGAAAAATGTGTTATGTTTGTAAAAAAGACTCAATTTTATGATAAAAGTCAAGAATTTTGTGGGTTCCTCGTCCAGGAAGTCTGACAACATAGCTAGTTAAGAAAGAGACTACATGGCCTTTTAATGGTAACTATGGTGATGATGTGGCCTGGGATGAAATAGAGTTTGACACCCCTGCCTTAGAGCAAAGAAAGAAGAAGACAGAGCTTTTACCTTGGACTGATGAAGATGGATGCCGTAGAGAAGGATGTTTTGGAGCTTGGCTTTGGAGGCCAGCTCCAGAAATGCAGCAGGACCGGCCCCTTCCCCGCTGATGGACGCCTTATCCGCGCTGCTCAAATACACCTACGACAACAAAGAACGCCACACTCAATTACAGCATAATTGCCAACACCGAGTGCCTGTTATCAGACCCTTCGTGGAGCAGTTGAAGCCACATTTTTAAATCAGTTCTGTTGATCTAAGGTCGTGTTTGGGGAGGTCGTAGGAAGTGTGAGCTCCAGCGTGTTGAAAGTAAACAAATGCTGGTTGATACGTTGCACGGTTTCGGGATATAATGACTCTCTTTAGGGCTTTTGGGAGTTTTGTTTTCTTCAATTAGGGGAACATAAATGCCATCTTATCCAAAGCTTTAGTTTCTCAAAACCATACCACTGACAGACTCTCAAAGTGAGATTTATTCACGGCAATTATTCTGTCACATCTTCTTAAAAACTGTGGAACTGAGACGCTATTATCTGGAGAGTCAATTCATAAGTGTCAAGACGTCTTCTCTGAACGTACAATTATTCCACTTTACCCGAATATCAATCAACTGTTTGCTGTCATCAGTGGAATTTCAACTTGAAGACTGATTATTCAGCAGTATTAAAATAAGTCACTCAGAAAGTCCAAAAGAGGGTAACGACTTTGTTTTGTGAATTGCGCAATGTATGGAGTGATTTATTTATTTTTTTGTAGGGAATATAAAGAGAAGACAATGACGTAATGGATATTGAAAAATAAGATTTCCTTTGACAGCATGCTGTGGTCTTGTTTCAGTGCAGATGGAATTTGTTTTCATTTTTGCCACAGTACTCTAAGAAATTCATAGACTTTAATACAAGAGGAGCTTTTTCTCAAAGCTGAGAGAAGCCCTGAAGAGTATCACACACACGTATTATTGGCCCTCAATAAGTGAAATGACTAGGAGGATTGCTCACTTTAGTTTGACTTATTCGTGTAAAAAAAAAAAAAAAAAAAAGCTTTATGTGTGTTTATGTAAATGGCCAGATTGACTATACCGAGATTGATGTATTTTTAAACTCAGTAGGTTCTTTAAAGAGCTCTGTGGTGTGCTCAACCGGTGGCAGAGCTGCTGTACAACATGCTCGATTGTCACGAGGAGGAACTTGGGACTTGTCGTTGCCACTAGCGAGGTTTTTGGGGTACGTTTTCAGGGCTGGATCGCTCTATTACCAGGAACGCTAAAAAAGTCTTTCAGGAACCTCTACGAGGCTGAAAAACATTTGTGTGGTAGGATAGGTGCTCAGAGCAGCCCTGATACATTTCTGGATGAGGAGGTAGTGGTACTGAGTCTCTGATTGGGTACACTGTGGGCAGGAGATGACGTAATTCCGCTGCCTAATGTTCACTTTGCGTACAAGTCATCTTTGCTCATTTAGCTCTGCCATTATACATTCTACAAACAGCAAACAGAAATGTTACAATCATCTTTAGCTCCTCCAATATTTTTCACGTCATTTTAGGTTGTTTTCCTCTTTTATTTCTTCATTTTTGTCAACATCATCTTCTTTTCTTTTATGGTGGTTAACAAAGATCGAAAGTGGTGCTCTACTGCCACCATGTGGTTTGGACTGGTAGTTTAAATGCAACTGTAAGTGAAGGCATGGTGGCTGAAAGAACTGAGGAGGAGGGCCACTTACTAAAATTCCAGACTGCTAGTTTTACCCTGGAACCCCTGCTAGCAGAAACGCTACCTAAATAGTTATATAACTAAAGTGAAAGTATTGTTCTCAAAGTTTCCCCTGACATACAGCAGTTCCAAGGTGGGACATTTTTGCTAATATTCTGCCTGGACAGATGGACAGGTGGCTCAGTGCTGCGTCTGCGATGAAGCAGACTCCGTACTGGTCTGGAGTGCCCTGCTCACTGGTCAATCTTTGCTCAGAAATATGGTCATGAAACATGATCAAATACATGAGTCTGCGGATACGAACATCTCAAATGAGACTCCTATGTAATGTAGCTGGATAAGCTCTCCCTTATGTCAGGTTCACACTGTATGATTTCGGTTGTCTCAGATAAAAGATTGACAAACTTAGTAAAAATGTTTCATCATAGCTCAAAAACAATGGTGGGGGAGCTCATGAAGATAATGAAAGACGGGCTGCGACAGATATCAGAAGTGTCAGTAATTTTGAGGAAACGTCTCAGAGTGTGATGCCTTGGCGCTGCCTCTATGATCTCTTTCAGCTAACCAACCAATGGGAACACACCATGAAACAGCTAAACATCAGAGCGTCTAACACAGCACAGTAGCCTAGCAGCAACAGGCGAAATAAAGGAGAGATGGGCTCTGTGTCGAATAGGTATTTTTTACAAGCAACTACTCGGCTCAGCTCAACTCTAGTCTGTTTTAAGGGTTTTCCACTAGGTGATAGTACCTGTTTGTACCTTTTTTTTAGTACCTATTTGGCTGAGGTTCCAACAGAGCTGAGTCAAGCCAAACATGCAACGTAACCAGACTTCAGGCCTCTGATTGGCCAGGGAGTGACGTCAGAGATGAAAATGCGCCATATTTAAAACCAGAGTTTTGGGTCGCCTTGAATTGCTATGACAACCCAACCGACATTGAGGTGATGCTCAATTGTAAAGGAAAACGACCAAGGCGAGGCAAGTCGTGCGAAAACTGTGTTATGGAAAAGCACTGTAAGCATAAGCTGCTGTTGCTCTCGTCAACAGCGCTCCTCTCACTCAGAGGTTTCCACAATGCCGAGAAATGTTATGGAATCAGTTTGTGTGAATTTTCAAAGGGTGACAGTGGTAGTTTAAAAAGGACTACTTTTTTATGCACTTATATGATGAAAATGCTGCATGTGCAGGACCTTTGAGAGGTTGATGAAATGCTGATGGGAAATGTGATGATCTAAATGAGTCACCTTGTATGTTAGTCATTTGAAGAAATGATGATAAAACAAAAGACAGTAAGTTGATACACTACAGCATGAAATTAAGAAAAACTCACGACCACTCAAGACTCAAAAATCGTGACTTTCACAATCCAGGGTGATTTATTCCCCCTCAAGGCCAGTTCCATAACAATGGCCCCATCCATTTCTGAAACTCTACAATAACCTCCTCACCATGTGGAGCAATAAGGTGGCGGATCCGCAATCTAATTTAATGGAAGACTTTGGAGAAGTAACCCAGATCATTGAGGGGCTGCTTCTCATTTCTCAATTTCTCAGGTTGAGTTCATGCAATCGTTTAAATGTGACCGTAAAATTAGGTTAGGAAGAAGGAAGGTAATCTTTCTGTGACTCAGCTGGCTATTTTAAAAAGGCACATTGCTTAAAGCACAGTTTATTTCTCTATTTTATGTGTTCCATTTGAAATTGCAATTAACTAGGCAACTTTTTCCATGAAATTCTAGTCAACAAAGAGACTAAATACTAAAACCAATGTGAAAAGTTTACCTTAAACTGTTTTGTTTTTTTGCGTAATTTTGAAATGGAAGAAAACGTTCCGCTCAAATGATGATGTTTACTTTCCTTCTAACACGGTAAGCTGTTCGACTGGGAACAAATGCAACAGCTGTCAGAGATGATACAAAATATTTACGACTAATTTACTGGCTGCCAAAAAAACAGTGACTCATGAGTGAAATATTAAGGGAGTGAATTCTAGTTGCTGCAGTTTCTGATCTCTCATTGTCCATTTCAGTGCTTTGTAATGGAAAAGTGGCTGCATTAGATTAAGATGAGGGGGAAAAAAATAAAGAGGTAAATTGTCCTTCACAAACAATTAGAAGGTTCATGGTGCAGATTTGTTCAGTTGTTTTGGTTTTCCTCTTTGGGTTCAGTCTCTCTCCAGAGGCGTGTGAGGTTTCTAAATGAGCTGGATGACGTTTCCACCAGCACACAAACAAAAAAGAACCAAAGTTACAGTAAGTTATGTTAAATCATAGTTTGGTTCCATGACTCAGCTAAGACAGAAAAGGCAGGAAGTGTACATTCAATTTAGTATCAACTTATTTTATTTATCATGTTTTCGTTTCTTTTTTAAAAACAAACCATCTCAACTCAGAGGGTCTTGGGATTAGGCGAATACAACATGACTTTTTTTTTTTCAGTGTGCTATTATTTATTTAAAGCAACACAACATAACATTACACTTTGAACGCTCCCCTCTGGTTGAAAAGCGCAATTGTCTGTTACTGTTGCAGTGTGAGTAGACCAGCTGATGAGGGAAGAACTGGCGAATGCTGAGGGTTCATTCGGAATCAATCACTACGCCCAATTTGGAGTAACGATAGTAAACATCATGCTAGCTGTCAAAGCTGGCTTCTATGACAAAATAAACTATGAATCAGTGAGAAAACAAAGTAGTAATAGAGCCCAATATAAACCAAACTTAAATGTACAGGATGTAGAAGGCAAGAAAAATAAGACTTACTAATCGAATAGCAGCAAGGCTAGGATGCCATTAACTCAAGTAACATTGCACGACATGAAATCGGTAGATAATTCACAGCATGTTACACCTTGCGATTTAACATATTTGAATCGTGGCTATGACAAATAAATCTGAGTGTATGGCTCTAAACACAGCGTCATTAGCATGTTGCTGCTGATGTGTGTAGTTAGCGTAGTCATAGTGGCGATGGTGTGCTTTGAAAATAAAATAAATAAAAAATCAAGAAAAAGAAGCGTCTTTCTTCTTTATTTGAGTTGCACATTTTTCTTCCCATTTCTCCATTGTATCTGTTGTTGCTCGGCTCCTGTGCTGTGTAGACACACTGATGTTTACGTTATTTCATGGTGCGTTCCCATTGGTTGATTATCTGACAGAGATCGTAGAGGCAGCAACAGGCCGTCAACACTGAGACGATTCCTCCTTTGCTTCTGTATCATTGGGAGATCTAACACTGCCGTTTTTGAGCTACGAGGGCCGATTTTACTGAAGTCTGAACTTCTTTTGTCTCAGACGGGCGAAATTGCACAGTGTGAACCCAACATAAAATGCCACGGCAGAGTTGTTCATACTAAAATAAATGCCGAACAACTGAATGACCTCAGGCAATACTGTACAGAAGAACAATGTGAAAGACTGATAAAGTTATACAGGAAACATGTCGGTCAAGTTAGTGGCTGCTGAAGGTGAACGGTGGCTGAATCATAGCAGTTAGTAAATACAGGCACAGGAAATAAAGATGCAAGTGGTTGTTCATCAGCAGTTGCATTTTTCTAATACCATGACCCACTATGATCAGATGATTTTTATCTTGTCTGTCTGTCCATCCGTCCCTCCATCCATCCATCCATCCACCTCCTCCAGCTCTTCCAGGACGACACCAAGGCCACACAGAAGAAATAATCTCTCCAGCGTGTTCTGGGTCTGCCTTGTGGTCTTCTCCTGGTTGGACATGCCTGAAACACCTCCCCCCCCAGGAGACGACCAGGAGACACCCTGACTAGACGAACCACCTCAGCTGTCTCTGCTCGATGTGGAGGAGCAGCGATTCTACTCCGGGTCTGTCCTGGATGACTGAACTTCTCACTCTCTCTTATAGGGTGAGAAGTGCGAGTCCAGCCACCCTAGGGACCCTAGGGATCGAGTTTTTCACCAAAAAAGTTGACTGACAGAATACAGTTGAAGAAAAAATCTACAATTCTGTCATGTTAGTTGATAAGAGACATAGCTTTGTCCTCTTTGGCATGTGACATGTTGCCTTGAAGAGAGACAAAATAAAATCTCACATCTTTGGCCACCAATATTTAATCAGTTCATCCTGTTTGAGCTTCATGTAATTACATTTCCTCAAAGCGTTTCCTGACGTATCACCTTTACAAGAACAGCTTGACGTCCTGTTTACCTTGGCCTCTGGCTGCAAAAATTTAAGTGAAAGTCTGATCTAGGTTAAAAAAAAATGAATTCAAGGTGTTGCTGAGATAACACGTCGCAACACAAATTGGACAGAGTTTCACACAAAATACATAACGCCACCGTCCACAGCTGTCCACAGTATTAGAATCTGTGTTCATAAATGTGCAAGTTGCTTGTGGACTCAGATATTTGCATATGTTGCATCTGGTCTTATGGGTTATAAGTAATATAGAAATATACCACTGGGGAGGGTTTGTAAGTATAGATTTCTTCTTATCAGAATCTCTGAAAGTTAAGTAGCAAACCAGACAGTATCCACTCTGAACGACTCCATGGAGGGACTGTCATCATGAGCAATCAATTAATTAAACAATACATTTTATTTCTATCGCACTTTTCACAGAAAGTGCTTTACAGTAAAATTCAGAACAAGATAAAAATAAACAGTTCAAAAAACAGAGAGATTAAAAGTAAAAATACGAAGACACTGGCTGTTGCTCATTGTCAAGTATGCAAAGGCTGGACTTGTGTACTTCCAAGTACATTCTCCCAAGTCGAACTTACCAGGAATGAACTTCTGAGGACGACAGCATCACAGCTTGGCTAGGAGGCTAACACATATTTATAATCATCTATGTGGTGGCGGGGTGTGGTTCTGCTCAGCTGCAGAGGAGAGGTGAAGCTGCGGCTCAGGAAACAGCACCTGAGAGGGACTGAATGACACACCTGTGCTGCATGTGTCAATCAAGGTCCCTCTATTTAACCAGCAGCAATCTGGCTCTGGGGACAGAGGACTGCCAGACCGGCAGCCTGCACATGCACATGCACATGCACATGCACATGCACATGCACATGCACATGCACATGCACATGCACATGCACATGCACATGCATCTGTGTGTGTGTGCGCACGTACACATGCGTGATTTCACACTAGAAAGTGCCCTAATAAAAAGCCTTGTTGTTAAACTTATGCCTCGCGGTGATCATTGCCACCAGGGTATCCAAGACCTTCACAATCTACAATTTAATTTAGCATAAAATAAACAGCGACTCAGAATGAAGCATGGACTCTTCTGGCACCGTTGTTTTATATGATGTGTCGTTTTATTTTTTTTTCTGATTTTCTTAAAAAGATTTTATGACACTAGTGGCCTTTATTTATAGTGTAGAAACAGGAAAGTGAGTCAGAGAGAGGGTTGCAGGCTGGGATTCAAACCTGTGAGGGCTGCGGGAGGACTGCAGCCTCTGTACATGGGCCGCCTGCTTAAACCACACTGCTTACAACAAAGACAACAAAGTTGTTTTGTTGCAGTTCCTCCACTTACCACTAGGTGCTGGCTCCAAAACTAGCAAATCTCCACTGACCCCCATGTTACACTGCGTAAGACTTGGCTCTTTAGCACCCTCTCTGGTTGAGAAGAGCAATTGTCTGTTACACTGTTGTAAATATTCTCGTGGCTTCTATTTCAAAATAAACTATGAACCAGCAAGAAAACAAAGAACTTTGGTAATACAGCCTGATATCAACCAAACTCAAACACACAAAAAACAAACAAACAAAAGAAAACAACAAACCAAACAAACTACCACTAAGATAATTTTAGGAACTCTTACAGCCTGGTACAAACATGTACCACACATCTGTGGTTACATATTATATCCATGACAACTGTACATGGGTGAATGTTTTTCTACCACATCAGATAAATTTATCTTAAGCTACAAAACTAACCAATCACATACCAGGACATCATTTGATGTGCTTGACTGACAGCTATCTATTAGCTCTGCCATTGGCTTTGACAGCTTTGTCCCGCCTCTTTGCAACATGGCGCTGCACAGTTCGAGGAAAAATGGGCTTCAAATGCTCTCTGTACAAATCTATGGGTCATGGATCTGGATGGTTGGTCCAGTATTTACAGTCTGGTCTACACTGTAAGCATCCTCAGATAATGCGGATGGAGCGAGAACATCCAGGTATTTCTACAATATTTTCCCAGATGTGGACCTGAGAATTGGAACAGAACTTCGGCCGAGACTGATGATGTTTGACAAGAACACAAGTACAAACAAGTGCAATGATTGAGAAAACGGTAAGTATCTTTGGTTTCTGGCTGTGTAACTGGCCCGTGAACTCACCCAAATGATGACCGGTGGATGAAGAACTTTTTGATTTGCAGCCTCTAAAGCCCCGAGCATCGCCTCCACTTCAGGCAATCCAGAGAAACTGACCTGGAGACCGTAGAAATCCAAAATAAACTAAGAAAAAAAGCAAAACTGTCCAGACTTCATCATGTTTTTCACTTGACTGATGACTTACAGAAAGCTGGATGAAGTTCCACTCCTTTAAAAGATACCTGGCGTTGTCCCCTCTCAGATCTGGGATGACTTCCACCTCCTGGAACACGGGAAGATATTTTAAGAATCAAGCCCGACGGCACGGCAGCGAGCGATAACATACGAGGCAGGCAGGTGCCAGGCTCCGAATGCGTCTGAGGTCATGTGGCAAATCGACTCTGGCGCTAAAAGGCCGGGAGCCTTCTGGTTCTTGTTTCAGCTACTTCTTTAATCATTTCGTGTGAAAGTACAACAACCTGCTTTCCTGTAATGAATTACTGTATTACAGAAAGGAGAATATAACTAAATAGCTTATTTACACTGACTGCAGTCTTGTTAGAACAAATGAGAGTTAAAAAAAAAATACATATGTATAAACGTATTTATACTTCTGACATGGCAAACACAACAGCATTGCAAAAGCAGTTGTACATAAGCCAAGTTAAATTTGATTACACTGCAAATTGAGCAAATGAGGAGATGGAGCCAAGAGCTGTAAAAACTTTTTTTTTTGTTGTTTGTTTGTTGTTTAGCTCAGAAAATCAGGACTTTCAGGTTCAGAATTTTCCATGGAGTTTTGGCCTTGGCATGTGAGGCGCTCGGACAGCGTCCCGGCTTCATCGTGTTCAATTAGGAATCGTCTTTGTTGTGTTGCATCGAATTACAGCCACACATGTAGGAAATATTCAGGAGTCAACATCCAGAGGCTGCATTTGGCACTCAAATGCGGTTTGTTCTACCTCATTAAAATAATGGAAAGTAATTTAAAATGCGAACTGGTTATAGAAAACATATGTTGTGGGGGGGCGGGGGGTTAATTGATCCTGAAAGATAGCTGCCCACGGCTTTTTGAGAAAAATCATTTTAGTCTGATGTGTAGATTTGCGGGATTTAAAAATAAATAAATAAATGTAAAGATGTAAACCAGGCTGGCCCATGAAATCCCTGAGTGGATGTGTTTGTTTAAGTTTAGCTTCCGAGAGCCAAGAAACCCCAGAGGCTTGATGACTGAAGAGGAACGGCTCAGAGCGCCGCGCTGCAATCTACCTGTTGACGTGAATTTCAAATACGCTGAACAGAAACAACTTCCAAGTCATTTCTAGTTTCACTGCAACTATGACGCCAAGGGAAATGGCTTCTTTAGCTGTGTGTGCATGTGTGTGTGTGTTTGTGTGGGGGAGTTGAAGTAAAGTAAAAGTGACACGAGTTGTTACGGAAAATTTGTTGGCAAATTGCGGTCTCCATCACATCGTTTGGAGAAAATAAGGACGGCTAAATGTCCAACTATGTTGGCTTTGCTGTGATTTGGCTCTGAGGAGGAAACCTGCAAGAACCGTCCCAGAAACTGGGGTCTTTCAGGGACCCCTTCATTTTGACCAGAGGAGCCGGAGCAGGACTTAGAGTAAAATGGTTGTACACGATGATTGTGCGTGACTCGTTGCTTATAATCATGTCCTTACAAAAAAAGTACATTATTTACTTAACATCCTGCAGGGAGAGGTTGTGTTCAGGTCAGCTGTTGTCAAAGATAAACTCCATTACTGGACGTCCCTGCTCATTTTTCGCTGCTCTTCGGTCATAGATATAAATTCATTTGTGTGTTGTGGGTAAACAGATGAAGTATCAGATGTGTGAGCTGAATCCTTGGGACCGCCCCTACGTGCAACAAGGTGGTGAAATTCTTTTTTTCCTGCAAAAGCCCTCAAAGGTGCGGAGGGCAGCTCAGAGATGTCAAAAAATCATGATTCGCCAAACATTTGCAGAAGATCTTACATCAGAATATCGCTAAGTTTTGTCAAAACAAATTTTTTTTTTGTAAAATTATTCTTTTTATGACAGAAATTTGTGATTTTAGGACAAAAAGTTTAAATTATGCAAAATGTTCCTTTTTACAACAGATTTTATGTCAAAATTTTTCAAAAAGTTGCCATTTGCAGTCAAAAAGTATTCAATTTGTGATTGGACAGTAAAAAGTCTTGGTTGCTGACCAAAGTCTCAGCCTTGCACAATTTGAGATTTTACAACAAAATTAGTTGTAGTAGTTTTTAAAATTAGTAATTTTAGAAGAAAAATTTTGATTTTATCTTTGAGAATTTTGAGATTTTATGACAAAAACTCATTTTTTTGTATACAAAAAGGATGCAATATTGTAAAATTTGTCATTGTACAACAAAAGTTGTTTTTGTTTTTTTTAAATTTGTGATTATAAGAGAAAAATGTAACAAAAATTTTTTTTTTTTTCTTTATTCTTTTTAAACAACAAAGTCCAGGAAGTGAAGTTCAGTAGCTGGTTGAGAAAGTAAAGAATAACCAGCCATTTACTGCATAAAGGACAGGAAATGTCACCCTCATTGTCTTCCTCAAAGGTACTTCTGAGATTACCTGGAACCTTCAGGCAAACAGTGCTCAACATTTCTAATTTCTGGCTGAGTTCTTCATGTATATTTTGGTTTTCTCTTGTTCATCTTGGGTTTAATATCCACAACAGCTTGTAGAACCTGTTCAAGTTGTATTATAAAGATAATTCTAACCGTTTGCAAAGACAACATTTACAATGGATTTGCAGAGCTTCAGTCAGCTGAGAAAACGCAGCCCGTCTTTCTGTGGTAGTTGATGGAGTTTTAGAAACAGAGAGGAGAGAATTACCAGTTGTGAAAAGAAAGCAGCGAAACCAAAGCAATGTGTTAAATCTTTTACAGATTTCATGTTCTAGGAAACAAACAGAAACACCTCAGACGCCACAGGAATGTGCAGCATTTCTAAAAGAGTGGAGCCGACAGAAACACACCGCCATGATCAACGATGAATCATTGAAGGACTGAGGCATAAAAAGTGGAATAACTGAGGTGGAGAGCAGCTGGTTTATGTCAGAAAACCAGGATTTAGTGACTGGTGACCTTAGTGACGAGTGACAACTGAAAAAGATCTTACAAAGAAAAAGATCATTTTTGTCAAAACTCGTAATTTTGGCAAAATAAAGTTGAAATTTTAGAGAAATTTGCAACTTCATGTAAAAAATGTTGTTTTCCAACAAAGAAATTATAATTTTAAGCTAAAATGTCAAAATTTGTCCAAAGTCCTCGTTAAAACAAACAAAAACAAAAAAAAGCCTGATATTTCACAACAAAATGTGGTTGTTTTATTTTGAATTTACAAGAAAATAATTGTCATTTCAGCACAAAAGTTTCAATTTTATGATAAAAGTCTATTTTTTAAATTAAATTTGAGATTTACATTTTTTAAACTTTTTTCTTGGAAGAATAAATGCGATCTTGTGAAATTTGCTATTTTACAACATTTTATTTAATGAAAGAAGTCGAGAGGTTTTTGAAACAAATGATTATATAAGAACAATTTGCAATATAGTGCGAAAGCCTCAGTTTTATGTTAAAAGCTGCAGATTTCATAAACATTTAGATTGTTATTTACTTACTTATTTTATTTTTTAACCAGCAGGAAATGCTGTCTGCTGTTTGAGAAAGTAAAGCATAACTGGCCCTTTAATGGTAACCATGGTGATGATGAGGCCCAGGATTTAATAGGAGTTTGACAACATCTTTAACTTGATGGAGTGTAAAGATTCTTTTTGAACCACTCACAAAAGCATCATATATCAAGATAAGAGAATGAATAATGAGGAAAAAGCACCCAGATGTGATTTGTTTAGTTTTTTTGTGTTTAATTTATGTCTTTTTGTTCCCATAAAACATCCATACTTTGTTTTGAGCAAGTTTAAGCCAAATACAGCTCAAGTGTGCAACAAAAAAAGAAGTGACTGTGAAACAGCAACATCAAAAACTGCCAATTAGTGACGTCTCTCATGTATATGTTTTTTTTTTTAAATTTATCTTACTTATTAAGCATTAAAAGGGGTAACTTAAAGACAAGAGGCATGTGAAAAAGTCTTGCTGTTTGACGCTGGATAAAGGATTATATGAACTCAATCTTTGGGAACACAAAGGTGTTTTTTTTTTCTTTCTTGATTTTAATTTTGCAAAAACAAAGTTTGAGAAAATATGTTTTGCAAAGATGGAAAGAAGATTCAGTCGCTCTCACTCACTAAGACGCTCACAAGCTCCTTGAGATCAGACATAATGTCCTACTGCAGTGCAGTATTTTCAGGAGTTAACACGATGGATTCATTTTTATTTACATTTTACGTCAGCTTCTCCTTTCTCTTTAAGCCAGGATTTAAACTGGATTAAATGTATCTCTCAGATAACATTCAGCTGAAAGAATGCCGAATCACGTTCTCGCTCTGAGTGTCTTCGTCTCCTCTCTCACACACGCGCGTATTTGCTGCCAAACGCTGCTTATCCCTGTGTTGGATTCATCTAATGGCACCGGGACAAAGGTCATTTTTCATCTTCCGCCTCTTCCACTTGCCTTTCATCTCCCCCGTTATTCTTCCTCCCTCACAAACTCTGAAAAGGATGTATCTGGTTCCGAATAGGCGCACCGAGGAAAAAAAAAAAATTATAAAAGAGCCCCTGCTGGCCACCTGAGCACGGCAGGAATGGATCCAATCAGCCGATCGCAGTCCACAATCCATCTCCGGGGCCTCGGTCCAGCACCAGACTGAGATCCATTGGTCTGACCCTGGCTGATGAAAGAGCTGGACTGAGTTAAAGGGAGGAAGGACAGTTTGGATCACTGAAGTAACAGTGAAACATGCTCTGCCACTGGCCTCCAACGTCAGAAGTTACACCCAGAAAATATATGTTTACAGATCGGGATAATCCAGACGTGTCCACATGCATGAAGACACATTTATGGAGTTGTAAACCAGGATATCTGGACTGATAAACACCAACAGGTGCAGTAGTTTTATGTTTTATGTGATGTGATGCATAAGCTTTTCGTCACTAAAATAATGTTAATAAAAACGTTTCTTCACTTCATACTGTTCTGAAGCCTGTTGTGAAAGAGGAACCTGCCTGAACCTTTTTGTTGGGAACTTCATCAGATCAGCATTTAGCTGCAGATCCAGGACAAACACCTGCAGGACAGAAGAACTGGTCCTGATGCTGTCTTACATCGGGGTGTCAAACTCTACTTCATCCCGGACCACACCATCACCGAGGTTACCGTTAGAAGGACGGTCATTCTTTACTTTCTCAACCAGCTGTTTTGACAGGTTTCCTGCTAGTTCCTGGACATGTCATGAAAAGAAAAGAAAAAGAAGTGAATTTGAGGATGTACTTTTTTTTTTTTTAACATGACAACACTATTAGAGGGGACGGATTATGAGGTAAGTGGTAGTGGGAGTGTCTCTACACGTTCTCTACTTCAAGCATCGTGGATTAGCTGGAAGTACTCGTCCATAGCTAAAAGAAAGTTGAGTAAATTTGGTAGAACATTGTCGACAGGCTTGAATAAGAGCTTTATTCTGTGGAGCTCGGCTGTCTAAAGATCAGCCCAGGAGACCCGTGCTCCATGTGTTGCAGAGCAACACCTTAAATCAGTCGGTAACAACTTTCGAGAAGCACATCTGGACATGAAAGCAAAGTGGGTTATCCGTTAGAGTAAAGGAGACCGCAGGTCCCTTGCAGATTATCACACGTCCATCAGAGCCAGAGAGACTGTGTTTCCCATACGTTCATTTCTACGTGGCTGCCTGTCATCATAAAATGTTTCTCGCCACAAAGAGATTCTCCATTTTTGCAGCTGTGTGCAGCGCTTTCTGCCTTTCACTCCGTCTGACAGAACTCTAAAAGCTGTGCACCTGCGTTCATTCTCCCCTCCTGAGCTCTCTCTGAGCTTTTCCACCGCAGTCGTCATATTTCTCCGAACAACCACAGGAGGTCTCGAGTCAAGATCACATCTGGATCTGCATGAGCATCTCCAGCTCTGAAACATTTTCCATTCAAACATAAACATCAGCATTTCTGCTCCCAGTTGAAAACAGGAAATCTGGGCTTTATGTTGAAATTACTGCAATAATCATTTTTTATATAAATAGATGAACAGGAATTGGCTCAGATGTGAACGATGCAGCAGCTGACAATAACCTCTGACCCTAGAATGACAGATTCATCTTTTTTTTCTTTTAATTTTCGAGACCACATGTAACCAAAAAAAAACAAAAAACTAAATCTACTTTTTAATGAAAAAGTTAGTAAAAAAAAGTATTTTATTTTCAATAGGAGCCTCAAAGGTAAAGTAAGGAAAAATATTCAAATATGTTTTATTTTATTTAAAAAGTTAGCAAAAAATAAAATAAATTTGAATTTATAATTTGAATTTAATTATGTTATTATTATTATTGTTGTTGTTATTTTAAATAAAAGCCTCAAAAGGCAAAGTGAGGAAAAAATTATTTCTTTTATGTTCTTTATTTTATTTAATTTATTTAAAAAGTTAGTAAAAAAAACAATTATCTTCAAAAAATATTCATTACACATACACACACACACATATATTTAAATAAATAAATAATTTTAAAAAACAAATTTAAATTAAAGAAAAAATATTCAAAAAAAAAACAATAAAAAAATAAGAAATTGGGGATGTTTTTATTTTAAATGTACAATATATGCTTAGAAAAAGAAAGTCTCTGTATTGTTTCATATGTCAGGCTTCACAGAGTTAGTTTATAAATCCAATGGCTTTCCCAGTCTAGTCATTTTCTTCAAGATTATTTCTGTTTAGCATTCCTGGAATAAAGGACATATTATATATGTATTTACTATGTGCACCATGTTTATTGTACGTTGTAGATGTGTATATTTACAATAACTAGACTTACAGGAGATTGTTGGTAGAAACTCTGGTTGAACATTTCAACATTTCATTTTCAGAAAGTCGGTAACACATTTTTAAAAACACTTTTGGTCATTTAACAAAAAAAAAGCTCAAGCAGCCTAAATGCTTAATGAGCACAAACAACGCTCCAGTCTTAAAAAAATAAAATAAAAATCATTCTCAAGGGGAAAAAAAAACCACTACATTCCTGGTTCCTGGACATTTGTCACCTGCTGAAGTTTTAGTATTGAATATCTCACTCAGCCAATAACCTTTTATTTATTGTGCTTCTTTATTATCTATAGAAATAAGTGATTTTCACAAAGCAAGTTGATGCAAAACAGCAAAAATCTTTATTTTAGGGTTAATCTGTTTTGTCTATAAACATCACTGTTCTTCTTTTTTTTAATCTCTTTTCTTAAATTGAAGTTGCTTGCTCTGGAGAAACCCTGCAGCTCCTGAGGTAAAGGACAATATTTCACATATGGAAGCTCTATGTGGTCCGTGCAGTCAGGTTTCATTTTTAAAGCCGTCACTCTTTGCTGTTTTGCATGTGGACACTGTTTTCCATTGTCTGCGAGGAAGACTTTTGCAGATTAACTGAGGTATGTTTGCAACATGGGCTGAAGACATCGAGGGAGTTTGATGTGCCCAAGAAAATATTCCGAGTGTCAGGGAGGGATGTGAACTGCTGTTGAAACTGGGAGGTTGTCAAGTCTGACTGAGCGGAGGTAGGAAGAACATGCTGATGGGGAGGAGGCTAGAACTCATCAGTAAACACTCAATTAATCAAGCAAACTCCCACGGTTCCGGAAATTTGACTGCCATCTGCTGCAGGCAGGGGGAGTAAGAGGGGGAGGTCAGGGACGAAGGGAGAAAAAAAAAAAATCTGCAGCGTGGACGTCCCAGACAGGCACGATTAGAGATCTGACCGCAGATATCCAGACTCACTGCTGGGCCACCCACGTGGAGCTCACATTGAGTGTGCAGAGGGATTTGAAGTACAGGATAGGAGACAGGAGGGGGTAAAGGAAAGCTGGTTAGGTTACGCACCATATCCAGAGCTCCAACAGCCTTCTGGAAAGCTTCAGCCAGGGCCACGGCAGGTGCACGTCCTTCTGTGATGAAGCAGGCTGACTGTGATAGAGACTCTGAAAGAGAAGGGATGGGGGTTTCATTACAAAGTCCACAACCAGAAATTGACAACTGGGTAGAATAAACAACAACAAAAACAGAGTGCTTATACAGCACCTTTCTGGTCTAGTGGTCCACTCAAGGCCCTTCCACGCATGCATTAACTAGATCGACCTATTTAATGGACTAAATTACACCAACAGTCACATTACCAGAAATTAAAGTACACTATAGCTTATATAACTGAACCAAGATCCACCTGAATGTTCTACTTGTGAATTTTCAGTGCTAACCATTGAACTATTGTGCTGCTGTCATAGTAGGACCCAAAATCATCATGGTAGGACCCAACATCACCATCATTAGAACCCCGCATCAACCATGGTAGGACCCAGCATCATCATCATTAGAACACAACATCACTATGGTAGGACCCAGCATCATCATCATTAGGACCCAGCTTCATCATCATTCGGACCCAACATTACCATCATTAGGACCCAGCATCATCATCATTTGGACCCAACATCACCATCATTAGGACTCAACATCATCACAGGTAGGATCCAACATCATCATCATTAGAACTCAGCATCACCATCATTAGGACCCAACATCTTCATGGTAGGACCCGACATCACTATGGTAGGACCCAACATCATCACGGGTACGATCCAACATCATCATGGTAGAACCCAACATCACTATGGTAGGACCCGACGTCACCATGACAGGACCCAGCATCATCATCATTCGGACCCAACATCACCATCATTAGGATCCAACATCATCATGGTAGAACCCGACATCATCATGGTAGGACCCGACGTCACCATGACAGGACCCAGCATCATCATCATTCGGACCCAACATCACCATCATTAGGACTCAACATCATCACAGGTAGGATCCAACATCATTATCATTAGAACCCAGAATCACCATCATTAGCACCCAACATCATCATGGTAGGACCCAACGTCACCATGAGAAGACCCAGCATCACCATGGTAGGACCAACATCACTATGGTGGGACCCAACATTCAAAACATTCTACTCAACTTGAAAACGCAGTAGAAGAAATAACACGTCAGCAACTTATTGAATGATTCTACTGGTTTCATGCAAGGAGCACTGGTTTGCTAAGATGGAAGGAAGGAATAATTAGTAAAAGGTAAAACATGTTTCCTTGCAAAAATAGAAAGGACTGTTAATCAGTCCTTTTTTGAATGTTACCTTTGTCTGCAGACTGATTTATTGTCCAACACAACATATGAGACATTATAAAATAATTTTATGACCTGACCTTCTAGTTTGCTGTTGTCTATTTGGATGTGAGATCTGCTTCTGTCTTTTTTTAACATAATTCCTGACAGGTTTCTCAGATAATAGAATCATTGCAGTTGAGTTTTGCTGATATGAGGAAATGCTTTTATTTATTTATTTTACTGCATCTAAAATCAGTGCCTTGGTCTGGTTTAAAACTTACAAATGTAAATAAAGATCATATGGAGCTGATCTCAACTCAGCTCAGTTTTATTTAAAAAGCACTTTAAAATCAATGTAAATGGCCAAAAGAATTAAAACAATAAAAAAATAAAATGGAAACAGAAGGGAATTAAACTTAGGGAGGATAAAAATCAACAACTCCAAACTGGATCAAAAACCAAAGAATAAAAAGATAAAATTTAACTAAAACAAATGTAAAAATAGTAGTGGATCAGCCTGCCTGGAAATAAAACAAAATATCACAAGATCTGCAAAACAATATAAAAATTGTGTCATTATGTGTGTAAAGTTGGCTGATTCAACATCTGGAATTTACTAAAAAAAAACAAAAACATCAGTGATACAGTTAAAAGCTTTCAGACAGAAAACAATCAGTAACTGATGACAATCTGCTCATCACAGACTCCAGTAATAAACCTCAGACCTACATATGAGGCTGTCTCGCTTCAGAGATGATTACTGAGACATCAAATCGTAATTGTCTCCACAAGCACACACCTCTAACGGTGCATGTGCACACACACATGTAGCAGTGCCTGTGCACGTGAGCACTCAGAAATGCAAACACTCCCAAACTGAAACACTCTGCAGTTACTCAAACTGACAGATGTGAGAACTTCCTTCCACATCTTTTCTTAAAATCAAACAATGAATTCATTCAGTCGGGAGGCTCTGGGAATTATCTCTGCGCACCTTATGTCATCATCAAACAGGTACTTGTTGGTCCAGGTGCTGGTGCGGTGAAATATGGGGCCCTGTTTATTTCCACTGCTCTGATTGTGATGGCGTCCCTTGTTCCGACTTGCTCTCCGCAGCATTCAGCGACCGCCGACACCCCGCCCTGCTCGTATCAGGCCAAACAAAGCTACAAAGAATTTCTCCCACTCAGAAACGGTGACAGACTATTTTAGCTCAATGTCACCTATTCACGTCTAGCTGCAGACCACACAAAAAGAGACAAAACACGGCTGCTCATTTTAGACCATTTAGCCCATCTGAGAATACCTATGGGGAGCCGCCATTCATGTGTACATGTCTACATACACACTTTAAAATGGAAAAAGATGAAAAACACAATACACATAGACTTACCTTTGATAATCGACTCCGCAGCAGCCAGATCCCTTTTATAGGTCACCTGGGGGACAAATTATTTTTCACTCAAAGTAGCATGAAAAACAAAACAGAATCATGAAAACTTAAAAATAATATGCTGTTTAATGACGGCATTGCACTGTACGATATCGGCAATCATGGTCCGTCGTAGATCAAAAAACGGTGGTAATAGATCTCACAGGACCAAAGACAGGCTGCGATAGATACCATCAGAGTCAGAAATGTGGAGGAATCATCTCAGAGTGTGACAGCCCATCGCTGCCTCTACGATCTCTCTCAGCTAATCAACCAATAGGAACGCACCATGAAATAATGTAAACATCAGCGGATCCAGTAGCCTAGCAACAACAGCACCAAATACAACTGAGAAACGGGAAGAAAAATGTAAAACTCAAAAGAAAAAAAGACACTTCTTCTTCTTCTACTTGACTCAATTTTACTTGTTTTCAAGGCTATCTTCAGAGTCATCGGTGCAACATTTAGCAGCAACCTGCTAATGACATAATGACGCTGCGTTTAGATCCTGAAATAGCGTCAGATTTATTTGTCGTAGCTGCAATTCAACACATGTTCAAATCACAATGTAACATGCTGTAAATTATTTATCTACAGATTTTACATCGTGCAGTGTGACTCGAAGTAATCATATCAGTCTGTAAAAATTGCACAGTGTGAATCCGACATTTATGGAATTCTGGAGAATCCAGTTCATCGTACCTGATGCCGGCTGTAACGGATCACATCAGTCATGGTTTTGGATTGTACCACTGCTTTTAAGCCGTTTTTGATATTGACTTGCTTTCCATTTTTTAAGTATAATTTAAAAAATAAAAAGATAAATTTTAAAGCCAGGAACAACATTCAACAAGGCAAATGTTTGAAATATTTTCTAACAAAGCTACTTAAAGCAGCACCACGCAAACTTGTGTTCTTTAGTGCTCCTCTCTGGTTATGAAGCACAACTGTCTAAATACTGGTGGAAGAAGTAACGCAACATGTGAACATTTGTTGACTAGCAGATCAGAGAACAACCGGCAAAGAATGGCAAACACTGCCATGATGTTCGTACGTTAGATACCATCATCTTATAGTTAGCGTCTGGCTAACTCCACCTAGCAAACACTGTGACGAGTGCTGTGAAACTAGTAGTGCACTTTGACTGACAGCTGTGAGGCGTCTCTTCCTGAGCACATGTCGCTTGCCAACTTATGTAATCCTGATGCAGGCGACAGACGCACTCAGGCTTCGTTGGAAGTGATTTGTCTTGTTATAAAGTGACCTACTGCTAAGATATTTTTAGAAACTTTTTTGAGGGTGTTTCAAGTTTGTTGTGTTGCTTTAATAGTGCAAAAGAGGACTTATTGAAGGCCAAAAAAGCTTTTATGTTCTCTTAAATGAAAAAATTTATTGAAGAAAAAAAGCAAAGGGCTACTCAAAAAGTGCAATCAAGACGTGTCATAGCTGCTATTCTTACCATTAAACCTGCGTAATTAAATTAAAGACAGTTCTTTAAATTTAACAGATGCTTCATTAGAAAAAAATCTATTTTAATAGATCCCAAAGTGGTGAAATTCATTTGTTAAAGCAGCTCACAAGTCAGCATTAAGTAGAAAAATGGTATATTTTGCAATAAAAATAAATATATATCAAATGTCAAGGACCACCTCCATTAAATAAAGTGTTAATCACATTTAAAAGGTGATTTATGCTTTGTTTACCACCCATAAAGTGATTTATGGCTCTACGCCGAAGCAGTGATGTGTGTCTACCACAGATGTGCGGTTACCTTTGCTATACGCCCCAGAAATGGGCCTAAGCACAGAGCTGGTGCAGACTTTCAGTCGTCCAGGTCCTGATGACTCTAAAACATTTGAATCAAGGCAGCTGGACTTCTTTTTCTTTGTTCCTGAGGACGTCCCATTCAGAAACTGAAGCATCTTCAGGAACAAAAACTTTTACAAGTTACTTTTCACTGGTTCGATGCAGTGATGCGGTGATGTTTCGCAGGACGGGGAGCGATCCGTCCGGACTATGGATTATCCATGATCCGTTACAGCCATACCAAAGTGTTTTTGGCACATGATGGGAATAAAGACGATTCCAGCAACAAACAACACTATTCTTCACATATAAAAAACAGTAAAACATCTGAAACAATTTTGTCAACATTGTCTAGGACAGGGGTGTCAAAACTCTAGGTCTGTCCCAATCCAGCGGCCGCATCCTTCGAAGGACCCGTCCTACGTAGTCTACGTAGGCCGCGTCCTCCGAAGGCCGG
>JBAMYA010090361.1:0-21867 GCA_037176975.1 Arrhamphus sclerolepis | reverse complement strand
TTCTAAATTTAACAGGGAGCCAATGTAATGAAGCTAGAACTGGTGAGATGTGGTCTCTATAACCAGTTCTGGTTAGTCCTGGTGCAGCAGCATTCTGGACTAGTTGAAGGTTTTTGACAAGGCTGCTTGTACAGCAAGAAAAATAACCCATCCTAGAAGTAACAAAAGCATGGACTAATTTCTCTGCATCTTCTTGAGTCAGGATGTTTCTGATTTTCCTGAAATTACGTAGATGAAAGAAAACTGACTTTGTGACCTGTTTCACATGAGAGTTAAAAGACAAATCTTCATCAAATATGACACCAAGGTTCCTGACAGTAGAGATAGAGGCTCAGCTAATGTGATCCAGACTAACTGTACAGCTCAAGAGTGCCTCCTGGAGATTCTTGGGACCAATTACAATAACTTCAGTCTTAATCTGAATTGAGAAACTGCAAATTTCCATCATCCAGGTCTTCATGTATGCAGGCATCTAATAAGCTTGATTGATTATCTTCATGTGGTTGCAAGGACAAATACAATTGAGTATCATCTGCATAGCAGTGAAAATGTATGTTGTGCTTCCTACTGATTTCTCCTAAAGGAAGCATGTATAAAGAGAAAAGTGTAAAAGTGTCGGTCCAAGAACAGAACCCTGCGGTACTCCACAGCTGACCCTAGTATGCCCGAAACAATCATTATCATCCAGGTCTTCACATCTTAAATTCATGCATCTAATAAGGCTATTTGATTAGCTTTATGTGGCCACAAGGACAAATATCTGTAGCAGTGAAGTGAGGAGAGAGAGGAGCCAGAAATGAGTTTCCTCCAGAGTCCAGGGTGGCTGGACTCTCACCTTAGAGGTCGGGTGAGTGGTTCAGTCATCTCAGAGGGATTTGTTGAAGAGTCGAGTCACTGCTCCTCCACCATGAGGAACCAACTGAGGTTCAAGGATCTGGTCAGGATGCCTCCTGGACGCCTTGAAGCAGACCCAGGACACGCTCAGGAGATTTTATTTTTCTTCTGTCCTGGAGGAGCTGGAGGTGGTGGTCAAGGCCTGGCTCAGCAGAAATCGATTAAAATTGAATGTTTCTGCCACCAAATTAACAAAAAAAATCACATTTCTATTTGCTGACCTTGTACCAAATGACGTCACACATTTCTGGACGCTTTTCCTGTTTTCTGTGTTCTCCACTTAGACGTTCAGCACAGTTAGAACATAACACCATGACTGTGAATCACCCGAGCATGTCTTTTATTTATGTGTTCACAGAAAGTGTAATTTTCCTGCTTTGGTATTTAGAGTTCCCACTTTTGCTGTGACTCACGGCTGATCAGAGTTAAAAATATCAGTCGGCCTTCACGTTTTGACGGGAGTCCATTCATCCTGACTGCAGAGATGATTCACATACCTGCCCGGAGATGACTGACATTTGATTGTAGCTCGCTTGTCTCATGTGTAAGGTGACTGCTTTGTTTTGACACAAAGCCTTTTATCCGAATGAGCAAACGAGTGATTCAGGAGGCCGAGGAGTCTCTGACGCAAGCGTGGGCTGTTTTTATTTCTGTGCCGTAGGTGTATGAAGACAGCCGGTCGGTCTTCCTGGTGACGGAGCTGATGAAAGGAGGCGAGCTGCTGGACAAGATCCTCCGGCAGAAGTTCTTCTCTGAGAGAGAAGCCAGCGCCGTCCTCTACACCATCGCCAAGACCGTGGAGTACCTGCACGTGCAAGGGGTCCGTCTAACGTTTCCGTCCTCGTTCTAGCGCCTGTTTCAGGGTTCATGTGGACCCAGAATATGTTCCGAAATGTGTCGTAAGAATGTTACTTTAAAGCGCACAAAGACGCTCCCAAAGTTCTCACATCAAAGGATTTAGCAAACGTTTAAAAAAGGTTTTACAGCTAAATGTTGTTAATCTTTGTCAAAACTTGTGATTTTTGTAAAAACTACCCTTTTATAACAAAATTTTTTGTTTTTAGGTAAAAAAAAATTGAAATTGTAGAATTATTTGCAATTTTATGACTGTTATAAATTTATGTCAAAATGTTGCAAAAAAGGTGATATTTTCCAACAAAAGAAATTTTACCTAATTTTCTTTTTTTTAACATTTGTGATCATGTGGTTAAGATAAATGAAAGCCTTGGTTGTTCAAAAAGAAATGATATTTTTCTTTACATAAAATTAATTAAATTTATGATTTTACAAGAAAAAAAAGTTTTTAGTTCAAAAGTATCAACTTTGAAACAAAGGAGTTTTGGGAAATTTGAGCTTTTATGGCTATTGTCATTTTACAACAAAATTTGTCTTTAAAATTATTATTTCCAATTATTCAAGATACATTTGTGATTTAAATACAAAAGTCTTTTATATGTTTTATTTTTTTAACAACAAACTCCAGAAACTGGAGGGAAATGTGACATCACAGCTGGATGAAAAAGTAAAGAATAACTGTCCCTTTAACGGTAACCATGGTGATGATGTGGCCCCCGCCTTAAAGCTTTTATTGGCGGTTGATGCTGAAAGTGTCTGCTGAGTCCTTAAAGTTACGTTTTACGCAGATCAGAAAAGCTTTAGACTGACGCCTGAAACAGCGACAGAAAAGCTTCTGAAGCTTTTCGTGGAAACACAAATCTGACGGCAGGAAATGAAGGATTCACGAGGGGAGCGTTGGTGCTGCTTCTGAGGCGCTTTTAGCGCTCTCCAAGCGCAACAACGGAAACTAGATTTGTCAGAAAGTGGAAGGAGATGCTCCTTCCTGCTGCGTCCGTGTGACCTTTAAAGTCTGATGGTTGAAAATGGAACTCTGGGAGGAGAAGTTCTCTCTGCTCGGCTGGCTTCAGGGGGCGGAGTCTGCTCATCCATGACCTTCTCCCTCGCTCAGAACCTCGTTCCGTTTGTTTGCAGGTGGTCCACAGAGACCTGAAGCCCAGCAACATCCTGTACGTGGACGAGAGCGGGAACGCCGAGTCCATCCGGATCTGCGACTTCGGTTTTGCCAAGCAGCTGAGGGCGGAGAACGGCCTGCTCATGACGCCCTGCTACACCGCCACCTTCGTCGCCCCCGAGGTACGCCTGGGGTTCCGGGTCTGGGGTTTCCGGTCTGGGGTTCCCAGTCTGGGGTTCCCGGTCTGGGGTTCGGGGTCTGTTGTTCCCAGTCTGGGGTTTCCAGTCTGGGGTTCCCGGTCTGTGGTTCCGGGTCTGTGGTTCTGGGTCTGAGATTCCCGGTCTGGGGTCCCACATCTGGAGTCCGAATGACTTTTCATTTTATGTTCATATGTTGTAAAAAGTTGATATTTTCCAACAAAGAAAAGCAATTTTAAGTTAAAAACTCAATATTTCTTGAACGATAAAGTCTTGGACGTTAAATTTATTTTTTTTATTTGCAATTTCACAACAAAATCTTTCCTTTTTTTTCTCCAGTTGTGAATTTCAAAAAAAAAGATTTGAATACAAAAATCTCAGTTTTATGATAAAGATAATTATTTTTGTGAAATTTGACATTTTATGATAAAAATTCACTTTTTGACAAAAGATGATGATATTATATTGTCAAAATTTGTTTTTGTTTTTTTTTGCAACTGTACATGAAAAATTTTTGATTAGAACAGAAGCCTCAGTTTTATGATAAAAGTTGTGAAATTTGTGAAATTTTGGATTTTATAACAAAAATTCTTGATTTTATGGGAAAAAGTCACAATTATAGAAAAAAAATGTATTTTAAGGAATATATCCACTTTTAAAGAAAGTGGATATATTCCAACAAAATGTTGCTAATCTTTGTCAAAACTCTTGTAAAATTTCCTTTTTTATTACAAGAAGTTGTGATTTTAGTACAAAAAAATTGAAATTGTTTGACTGTTAGAATTTTATATCAAAATGTTTTTATTATAAAAAGATTGAATTTTTGTGGACAAAAAGTTGAAGTTACACAAAATTTGCAATTTTTCTGTTGAAAAGTTGGCATTTTCCAACCAAAACAAAAATAATCATTTTAAGTTAAAAATTCACAGTTTTTTGACATTTGAAAAGTCTTTGTTGTTAAGGAAAAAAAGTAATTTTCATAACAAATTTCATAATTTTAAGACTAAAAGTTGAAATTATACAAAAAATGTGCTATTTTGCAAATGTAATTTTACATCAAAATGTTGCGAAACATTTTCTAACCAAAAACTGTAATTTTAAGTTAAAAATATTTTGTGATGTTGGTGATTTTTCAATTAAAAGTCTTTGTTGTTAATTATAAAAAGTCTCAATCTTGCAAAATGTGAAAAGCATTTGTCAACAAAAAGGTTATTATTTTTGTCAAAATTAATGTTTTATAACAAACGTTCATGCATTTAGGAAAAAAAGTTAAAATTATACTAAATCAGCAGATATACGATATAAATTTATGTCAAACTGTTGCAAAAAAAAGTTGATATTTTTCAACCAAAAGGTTGCGATTAGAAGTTATCGTACGATCTGTGATCATACGATCAAAAGTCTCGGTTGTTGTTGTTTTTTTAAAGTTCTCAATCTTGCTATATTTTCAAGTTTAACCGCAAAGTTTAAAGTTTGTAATTTTACGAGAAAAAAAGAAAATAATTTTAGTTGTAAGAGATCGTGTGTAGTTTGAAACGATTGAATTTCTGCAGTTTACACAAACCGCCACCAGGTGGCTCATGTGAGCACCTCCTCACACCAGTGGAAGCAAAAAAACAGTAATATAACAGTATAGATCAGTTTAATTAACAAAACAAGTTAAAAACTCTGGAAAAAATACTTATGTTGAATGTAAACATGAACGATGGAAGTTTTTGTCGCAGCAAAGTGATAGAAAATAAGGAGGAAATGATGGTTATTTGTGTTCTGGGCAGGTGTTGAAGAAGCAGGGCTACGACGCAGCCTGTGACATCTGGAGTCTGGGCGTCCTGCTCTACACGATGCTAACAGGGTACGCTTAACACGTCACGACAAGTCCGACACACGAGAGAAGTATTTAGTAAACACAGAGTGAAACAACACACTAATTCTGGAAGAACATAGTGATGATGCTCATTTAATTAAACAGCAGAATCTGGGCTGCAAGACCACATACACCGTTTTTGTGTCACCCAAACAGCCGACTGACGTCCTCAAATGAAAGCTGAGACTCCACAGAATCAAAAGAAGTGCATAAAAACACTCCACCAAAGTATCAGAGAGAGAAGCATCAAAAGAACAGAAATCACTTTGCCAAAACGTTCGCTGTAAAGTTCCTCTCAACCTTGCCGTTTTCTGCTGAAATGTGTATTTTATTGATAAATAACAGAAAATACCGTCAGACCGCTTTCCTGTATACTCTCAGACCATTTCAACGTCACTGACGGGCTTTAAGACCCAGGGGAAACTATTACAATTAGCACATATTGTACTTCCTACACTTGAGTATTCTGCAGCGTCTGATTGGCCAACCGTGCTGTCAGTCTTGTCTTTTGAAGGCGGGGTCGTTTGCTAAAATGACAGAGACTAAAGTTTGTGCCGGTTTTTGTAACTTTTTTTGGACAGGAAATGTATAAAGCTCTTTGAATTTTCAAAACAAAAGCCCAGAATTGTTGTACTTGGATGTAGTGAACAAACTCGGTCTCTAGTTTTGTCCGTGAGAGAATTCACCAAAGGTGCTGAAACTTTGACGTGTGTCAACGTTTTCCTCTCCGTCTGCAGGATGACTCCGTTCGCCAACGGTCAGGACGATGACACGCCGGAGAAGATCTTGGCTCGCATCGGCAGCGGCCAGTTCTCGCTCAGCGGCGGATACTGGGACTCAGTCTCTCTAGAGGCCAAGGTCCAGACTCGCTGACTCTTCCTTGCAGCAACATTATTATTTTTATTTTATTTTTAATCACATGATCCTGAGTGTGTTTTTTTTTCTCTCCCACCCCTGCAGGACCTCGTGTCAAAGATGCTGCACGTGGACCCCAACCAGCGGCTGACGGCCAGTCAGGTCCTCCGACACCCCTGGGTGATGCACAGAGAGCAGCTGCCCAAGTACACCCTCCACAGGCATGACGCCCCCCACCTGGTCAAGGTACCCCCGTCCTCCCACACCTTTGACTCAGTGCCCGTGTCACAAAGAGGATAACTGAGGTGGACAGCCGCTGGTTTCTGTCACAAACTCAGGATTTAGTAAATAAAAAAAATTTAAAAAAACTTTTTAGAGCAAGAGAATTAGGATTTTTTTGACAAAAAGTTTAAATTAAACTTAAATTAAATTTTTATGACAGCCTTTCTCAACAAAATGTTGCAAAGTTGGCATTTTCCAACCCAAAAGATTATTTAATTTTAAGTTAAAAAAGTTGTAATTTTGTGACATTTGTGATTGTACAAATAAAAAGTCTTGGTTGTTAGAAATAAAAAAATCAATATTCAAAATCTGAAAAGATTTTAGCAACAGTAGATGTCCAAAACTCACGATATTGGGACATTTGTGATTATAGTATTTAAAAAAAAACAAAAAACATACAAAACATACAAAAAAACATTAACATTTTTGTTAAAAAAAAATCAGTCTGACAAAGGTTTAAATTTTGTGATTAAAAAAAAAAAATTTTGTTTTTTAAAAAAAAAAAAGATGAGCTGTTGCAAATTTTGAAATTTTACAGGAAAATTATTTTTTTTACAAAAAAAAAGTTAATTTTGGGGGGGGGGGGTTACACAAGAAAGATTTGTGGTTTTATTACAAAACTTATATTTTATAATAGAAGCTGCAAATTTTGTGAAAACTGAGATGTGACAAAAATTCACTTTTTTTTTGGAATCCAGGAACTAGCAGGAAATAAGACATCGTAGCTGGTTGAGAAAATAAAGAATAACTGGCCCTTTAAGAGCAACCATGGTCATGATGTGGCCCTTTAACGGTAACCATGGTGATGATGTAGCCCTTGTACAGTAACTATGGTGTTTTGTAAATGTTAACATGACAGGATTGTTAAAGATAAAGGGTGCTACTGTAGTATTCTGTAGATGTTTCAAATTCAGTCTTTAAAGCGTTCTAGCAGAAGAAGGTGGGCGTTTAATGGACGTTTAGATGGATGTTTCTGTAAACATCTGATCAGAATATTGCAGTCGTCTTTTTTTTAAATTCCAGCAGACTCACCTGTCCTCCTGTCCTCCTGTCCTTCTGTCCTCCTCCAGGGCGCCATGGCCGCCACCTACCAGGCCCTCAACAGGAACATCTCCACGGTCCTGGAGCCGGTGGCCTGCTCGACTCTGGCCCAGCGGCGAGGCCTGAAGAAGATCACCTCCACTGCTCTGTGACCTCTTCCTCCTCCCCCTCCCCCCTCCTCCTCCTCTTCCCATCAACTCTGACCTCCAGATGATCACCACCGGACCCCTCCACTCCCCTCTCAGGCCCGGTGGGACAGACTACTGATGGACCTGGGAGTCGCTAATGCCAAATAGGAGCCCCCCCACCCCAGCCCTCCCTGCCCCGTACTGCACCTTAACGGGCTCTTCTGATTGGATCTCTTCTGCTGTCTTACTGTAGAGTCTTCAGCTTCAGCACCACTGATCTGCAGCTGAACTGAGGTGTAAAAAGAAAAAAAAGGAAGCCGTCGACTGTTCTCGCGGCGGACGCCTTCCAGCGGTTGTTTTGCTTTGGACAATCAGCACTGCCTCGCAGCCCCAGAGGCTGAGCGCACGTCAGGAGGACGAAGAACTGTATTTATTAACTTCAAACGAGGGAAAGCGTAGGAACAAGGCTCTTCTTTTCTGCGTAGCTGTATATCCTCAAGTAGCCTCTGAGACGGCGCCGTCTGCAGAAAAAAAAAAAAAGGACACAAACTGATGGTCGCCCCCCCCCCCCGGTAGCCCATCAACATCAACTGATCCATGCTGGAAACATGCAGCATTAAAGAGCCTCTGCTCCGCTACCGTGATGGATATTATTGGACATAAAACCGTCAGAAGAACGTACGCTATCATCTAGTGATCTCCAAAAACAAGTTGTGTAAAAAATGTGGTCAGAAATGGAAAATATCAGATATGGCATCAAAATACTTTTTGACTGCTTAATTCAACCAAGTCTCCTGTATAAATAAACCTGTCTAAGGGTATCGTTTAAAAGCTTTTAATATCAATTCCTTGTCATCGATACAATGCCTGACCAATACTTGATATTGATATCAATGTTATAAAGTTTTGACAATTTTGGGACAATTAATTCTACAACCACTAATCAGGAAGACGATCGCCAAATTTTATAAATTTTATCAAGAATTGTGACTTTCTTTCATAAGAAAGCAACATTTTGTTGTAAAATCTTTTTGTTGTAAAATTGAGGCTTTTTTCTCCAATACTTTTTTTTAACTTACTATAAAATCACAAATTTGGAAAAACTGCTGTTTTGTTGTAAAAAGGATTTTTTTTTCAATAAAATCTCAGCTTTCACAAAATTTGAACTTTTAGACATAAAATTATGAAGGTCGAAATTTCCATTTATTATTATTTTTAAATAATTGCAACTTATGTTCTCTTATACAACATAGACATTACATGACAGAAAAGTATTTTAGTTTTTTAGATTTGCTTTTTGCAAAAGTAAATTAAGATATATATACATGTGAATCATAAATAAAGTAGATTTTAGGACATAACTTCTGATTTTAGAGCGCAGTAAAAGTTAAGATTGTGATTTTGTGAAATTGAGAAAATTGTGAAATGAGATTTTATAACAAATTTGGACAACAAAGTAGCAGTTTTGCAGAAACCCCCCCCCCAAAAAAAAAAAAAGTTAAAATGTGACATCACAACAAAACTAACAATTAAATTTTGCCTCCAAAATCTCTGTTGCTCGATGCTAGAACTAAAATATTTGACGCTGGACGACGAGACGACGCGTCTTAGTGTAAAGACATACATCGATCCAGTTTTCTTCTGCATTCAAAGTTTTCAGGTTTATTTGTCGGTTTTGCCTTCATACGATTGTGTGCATGTGTGCGTGAGTCGTTGTATGTTTCTGGGTTGTTTTTTTTTCTTGATCTTGAGATTCTGGTGCTTTGAAAGTTTAGCTGAGAGACTCAGTTGGATAAAAACAATAAAAAAAAACCAACAACTTTATTTTTAGTTGTTCGCTCAGACAGCAGCAAGGTTTTGTTGGTATTTGAGTGGGAAGTGGCAGCTGTTTTTATGTGCCACTGCAGGAAACGTCATCTACACGTTTGCTGATTCAGCAAAATCTTGGTCATCGTTTACTACCTCATCATCACTGGATCTGTGAAGACACGTTTCACTTCAAATCTGGTTGAATTTTGTGACATTATTTTAGAGAATACCTCACTTTCTTCTGTGTTGCCTGCTCTGTGAAAGAGCTCATTATGTTTGTTCTCCAAAACAACCGGTTTAACTTTGTTTTTTATTCACGGTAAAATATGTTGAACATGAAGCTACCTCCGTTTGTTTGCTGAGCAGAACACCTTCCACCAGTTGACCAACGCACAAAAGAATAATGTACGACCTCAGACCAACATCATCATCCAACTTTATTCATGATACTATTTTTTTAAATAAAAAATGAGACCATAAAGAGGAAAAAATATAGTATTGGCATAATTCACCAACTTGACCCATTTTTTTTCCTGCTCAAAATCAAAACTTCCTCCTGAAAAATTGTATTTTTACTCATAAAATCACAACTAATTTCCATTTAGTTAAATAGTTACTTTCTAATCATGTGGAACATTAATTGGCAACTTTTTTTGCTTGAAAAAAATAGTAATTTTTCTTTTTAACTTATTCAAAATCACTTTCTCAATAAATAAGGACTTTTTTTTTTTAACAATGAAAATTGTTTATTTTTGATGGGGGAAATCAGATGTTTTCTTCAAAAGAAAAATTATTTATATCCTCTGCTGTTTCTTATCATGAACGATGTCTTAGCCGAACGTTGCAAATCTTACTAGTAAAAATTCTGACTTTCAAAATCGCAATGTTTTGACTTAAAATTGTGGCTTCATCGTGTAAAACTGTAGAATTTCGTATATTTGAACTTTGCTAAAATAGAGAATTTTCCCTGTAAAATTACAAATTTTGCAGCATCTTTTTTTTTTCACAAAATCTCAAATTTCACAAAATTGGAACTTTTTGACATAAAATCATAACTTTGTCACAAAATTGTAAATAACTGCAATTTTTATGTCCTTTAATCACATTTTGAAGTAAAATCAAAATACTTTGCAAAATTGTGACTTTTTGACATCAAATTACAAATGCACGTTGTAGAATTGCACATTTTTGTGGTAAAACCGCAACTTTTCCTTTAAACGATAGAGGTGGTGAAGCCACTGGAATCTATTGCAGCAATTAGATCAAGTTTTAACACCCAGCCCTGATTGGCCCGTATGGATTTTACCCATCCTTGATTGGCCCAGACAGACTCCAGTATGCAGAGCAAATTCTTCACCCCTGACTGTTCAGTCCACTTATGTGGGGTCCATTTGGGGTCCAGAATACTAAACGTATAAGAAATTTCACTAATTCAGGCCCAGTCGAGACTCACATAGACCACTTTGAACCCTGACCCCCCCGGACCTGCTGGCTGCTTCAGTATTCAGTCAGATTTAACGTAAATCGGTGGTGTTTGGTGTCCTGCTCACTGCAGAAAGTCTAAATTTAAAAAGCTGCATCGACAGACCGTCCTCCTTCTGGTCGTTTGTCTTAAAGCTGCTTCGTGGTTTTGTTTTTGCCTTAAATAGAACATGTTTCCGTCGTCGTCATTGTTTCACCCCCGTCACCAGGAGGTTGTTCTGGAAGCACAGTTGGGCCGTCTGGTTTTAGCTGGTTTTTTAGTGTGTTTGTGTGCGTGGATTTGTGTGGTCCTGTTTCAACATTATTCAGTGGTACGTAGCGTGTTGACGGTGGTTACTGCGCTGCGTATGAGGACCGACATTTTCTGGATTCAAGATCGGAAATGCGAGAATCAAAACCATAGAAGCTAAACTCGATGGCTACAGATTTAAGAGGTGGATGTTGCTGTTTTTAAACTGAAACTTTGCTTGGAAAGTGCACCGGCTAAGTGAATTGCACGATCTAATCGAGTAGTTTCAGATTCCTTCATTAACTAGGACGTTTGTGGTAACGCCCTGGTAATGCCTTGATACCAGCGTAGTAACCAGCCGACGGAAATCGACTGGATTCCACTCACTCTTGTAAAATCTTTCTGTACAGACGTTGATTTTTAAGACCTGGTTGAATTAGGAGTACCACACGTTATTGATCTGATCAGATGTTAGGATTATCTGTAAATAAATGTATGCAAAGTGTAAATGTTAAATAAGAACATTCCTCTCTTTGAGTTCTGACTGTGAAGGCATCTGTAGAGGCTCAGTGCCGCCGCGGAGGCTGTAACCACGACAATATACTACTGACAAAAAAAGATAAACGTGCTGTATGTGATGTGGTGTGAAAAAAAAAAAGATTCAAATGTTTAAGACAAAAAAAAAGGAATATCGGTCTTTTCAGTAAGTTGAATTGTGTGATGAAAGTCTGAAGTGCTAAAAATGCATCCAATGTGGGAAAAAGTACATTTCAGTATAAAAATAAATAACAGAAAAGATGAGAAAAGATTTTTGTATATATGGAGTTTTTTTTGTAAATTTTTATTTGAATCTAATGAGACACAAACTACCAAAATTGATTTAATAAAGTACACTGTGGTCATTTTTGTTGGAGTTTGTTCTTTTCTTCAGTCAGAAGAAAGTCAAAGATTCAGAAGTCAGACTCGTACAGTCGTTTTTCTATACATACAGGGTACTTTTCCCTGTACTCTATGTACAGGGTACTGTTCCCCATATAGTAATATATGTATGGGGTACCATGTGGAATGTACGTGGTACTGTTCCCCGTACCGTAGCACAACGGGTACCATTGCTTGTTTCGTACTGTACATACGGGATTACTGACCATACCGTAGGTGGGTACTGTTCCCCTTTACGTACCATACATACGGGGTATTGTTGCCCGTACCGTACTGTAAAATATGGGGTAATGTTCCCCGTACCGTAAGTAAAATTAAAATGTGACAAATTGCTCGGGTTCTGTCTAAACTTTTCTATTACAAGTTTGCAGGTTTTTTATGTCGTAATTTGTTTCATTCCTCTCAGTTTTACAAGTTTGTATTGTCAAAAAAAAAGTATGAGTTTAGAAACTTAAAAGTAAACATTTTTTTCAGAGTATTTTTCACCCATTTTTTCACCCAGTTGGAGGTTTCAGTTTCTCCTGACGAAAGTCGGAGGAACTCGAGTGACAATGCAACTTTTTTTTTTTTTTTTGGTCATAATTTGCAACTTTTTTGTTGTTAAAATTAACTTTTTTGTGAAAACAAAAAAAACAGATTTTCTTGTATTGAAGCTGTCAAATTTATTGCTAAATTGTAATTTTTGTCATAAAGTCCTGGCTTTTGTTGTAAATCACAACTTTTTCCGTAAAATTTCTCAGCTTCTCTTTTCAAAGTTGCAACTATTTTCTTATCAAATTGCAACTGTTGGAAAGATACAACTTAAATCCTAAAATCCTTTTTTTTTTTTGTCAAATTGAAACGTTTTTTAATTATAAATTCCCACTATTCTGTAAATATAAACTTTTTTAAATTGCAGCTTAAATTGCAGCTTTTCTTCTGAAGTTGCAACTACTTTCTTATAAAATTTGAACTTTTTGCTCCTAAAATGACTTTTGTGCTGTAAAAGTCACAAAAGTTATAAAACTGACTTTTCCATTTAAAAAAATCGTCAGCTTTTCCTCTAAAACCTAGAAATGACCCTCATGATGAAACACAGATTCAACCATTTCCAGAAATAAAAAAAGTCAACAACTTGTCTTAAAATTCAAGAAAAAGTAAAATCTTTAATTTGTTAAATCTTTTGAACATTTATTTAGCAGACACAAGTACAAAGAAAATCATTTTAAATCTTCACTGACAAACAGAATTTTTACAAAGCTGAATCAAAACACCTTGAAAACTTTGTTACAGGTTCAAAGACAAAAGTTTATAGAATACACAAGTAAAACCCGATTTCTGTTTCTGTGCTGAATCAGCGCCATAGTTGCTTTATATGGAGTCTTAATGAACTCTGATTGGTCTGCTTGGTAGCATCGTGTTTCTGCCATAAAGTGTCCGGAGCTGAAACTGTAGAGGAACCCGATGATGTGAGTATAAATGCCGGCGTTGGGGGCGGTGTAGCGCAGAAACAGAAATCCAGATCAACACTGCTCTGGAAGATTCTGAACTGTGGGCAGGTGAGGGCGCCACCACTGGATATAAAAGCTGCCAAAGATTTAGTCTTTTCAAACAACGATCAAATCAAAAATATATTCTCATTAGAAATCCTAAGTTGGGTTTGAAACATCTACAGTGCAGAATAAGGTCAAGACATTCAAGGACTCCTGGGAAATCTCTTGTTTTAGTGTCGGCTACAACACCCACAGACGACGTTGTGACCTCTGCCGATTCGATAAATAAATAATCTGATGATGGATCACGTCAACGTCTCACAGGATACTTCCGCGAGCTAACTTCCTGAGAAACATCGAGGAGAGGAATCAAGGATGTACAAACTTGCTAGAACAAAAATCACAAAAATAATTTACTCTTTGGAGGCTCACAAATCAAACCCGACTTCCGCTCTCTTTTTTTCCTGTCATTTCCAGAAATGGAAACTTAAAGTGAAACCTAGTTCCGTAGTGCATTTCATTTGGATGAATTTCCGAGTTCCCAGTTGGAAGTTTCAACTGGAACAGCCCAGATGGTTGGAACTCTGCAAGATTTTTTTTTGTCGTAAATTGCTACTTTTTCTCAAACTAACTGCCTTCTCTCTTAAATTGCAACTTTTTTTTCCATCTTAAAGTTGCGACTACTTTCTTGTAAACCTTAAATGTTTGACTTTTTGGACATAACTTTTTTGTAACATTGCAGCTTCTTTTGTCTTTAAGTCAAAAATGTTTTCAGTAACATTGCAACTTTGTCGTAAATCACTACTTTTTGCTGTAAAACCATCTTTTTTGTTAATTACAACTTCTCAAAAAAAAAAAGTACTTTTTGTAAAATCACATCTTGTTGGAAATCAAGCCTTTTTTCAACAATAACTTTTTCTTTAGAAAAAAAAAGGACTTTTTGTGTAAAATTGTGGCTTTTCTTGTCTTCACACAGCAACGATGACTTTCCCAAAGAGTTCGTGATGTACAAGTGTCCGTGTTTTTCCAACTTCAGAACCTGAACGTAGCTAGCTTAGGTGTGACGTCATTCCCAACTTCTAGGACAATTGGGGCACATATTTTCAGGACATCTGGTGGACTCCACCTACTGACCATGGTGACGTAAAGAGTTTGGAATGTGACCGAACAATCCTTTTCAAAACTATGTGCTAATCAATCTTGAGGGTTTGACCCGAAGATAGTCAGTGGTCTGTGTCTCACAATGTAATGTTAGACGCTAAATCCAGCAGTCAGCTCAAGTTTATGGAAATTTCATCCACAGGGGGGCGCTACAACTCTCATGTCTATATCTTATGACAAAATTGAGATTAAAAACTTCAAATGTTGTACTTTTACATTGCTTCCATTGTAGGCAGAACCTGAAATGCCAAATGTCAGTTATCTGTGTAAAAAAATCAAAATGATCAAACTTTAAACCCATTAGCTTGTACGAGGCACTAAAGATGGAAAATGAGTTCATGTTTTAGGAGTTCCATCGTCACAAATATTTTGTCAAATCAGATGATTTATAATCACATTTTTGTTTCTGCACTAACGGACACATTAAAGAAAAATACATTTTACATTAAAGAAAAATAATTGGCAGGAAAATGAACTCTGAGGAGTTTGTTCCAGTTGTCATTTTAAATATTTCTGTATCAATACCAAAATCAGTGTCTTGCCTGAATACTTTTTTTGACACCAATGTGATAAAGTTTTTACTTAATGGAAGTGATGCGCACAGACGAGGAAAGGGAGGATATCTGAAAAAACTGGTTTTAATTACAGTCGTTTATTTCTATAACTACAAATTACAGATACGAACCTGATTTTTAATCAAGAATCGCAACTTTTTTTCATTTTATCGTACAATTTTGATCTTTGGAGGATTGCAATTGTTTCGCTGAGGCTTTTGTCGTACGCTCATGACATTTTAGTAGTAAAATACTAACTTTTGCAAAAAATGCAACTTTTGACATAAAATAACATTTTGTTGTAGAATCTTGACTTTTTACCTGAATTCAACAACTTTTTACTATAAATTAGTTTCACAAAATCTCAACATTTTGACATATAGTTGACTTTTTGTAAAATTACCAAATTCATGTATTTACCTTTTTTTTGTCTTAAAAATCAGAAAATTTTCTTGTAAAAATTACAAATTTAGCAGCATCACATCTTGTAAAAAGCTTAATTTTGTCATAAAACCTCAAATTTCATGAAACTGGAACTGAATTTTGTACAATTTTATATCCTATAATCTTTTTTTTTGTGAAATCAACAAATTTCACAAAAATCACAGCTTTTTAAATTAATGCAGTTTTTGTCAAAATATCAATGTTAGCAAAACTGCAACATTTTGAGATAAAATTATGACTGCCTTAAAATCACAAATCAGGAATTTCTGTCAGAGCAGTGTTTTTGTTGCTACAAGGTATTCAAATCAAGTTTGTTGATTCTCAGTGGTATTGAGGAAATTCAGTTGATACCAGAAAGGTTTGATCTTCAGGACCTGGTCCTCGTCATAAAGATTCAGAGTTCAAGGACTTCAGCTGGTCATGCTGATATTACTTCAGTGAAAACAAAAAAATAAAAATAAAAAACTTTCTTTTTTCTACTTCCTCCACTAGGGCGGCGCTGTTGAAGCATCGGCTGGTTGCGGTGAGACTGAGGCTAAATTCACTCATAACGTTTTTCTTCATGCTTTGGATTCACAGAACCATCTCAGCACGCGTCGGTTTCCCAGAACCATCAGGCACTTCAAAAAATAAAAAATAAAATAACTGCCCGTGATCGGATCAGTAACAGACAACTTTCCATCAACCTCCATCGCTCTAAACTCTAAACAACCTGAGCATTGTGGGTAATCCCGAGCCCAGCTCAGGAACAACTTCACTGACGACATCATTTTTGAAAATTTCTATCACATTGTGACATATTTTATGATAATAAATCAAACACTGACATTGATCGCATGACAAACATCTCTTCATAAAATCATGAAAACTAAAGTTATTGATTAACCTGCATTAATCTGCTGATTCTTAGCAGTTTTTCAGAAATAATCCGTCTGTAGTTTTAGAAACAGGAAAAGAAGTTAAAAATCATCATTAGCGTCTCTTTTGATCGCTGATTAAAGTCCGCCAGGGAACAAGCAGACGAAAACTACACAAATGTGCAAACACCAGACCACAAACGCCAGAGTCCGCCATGTTCTAGGGCAGTGAAGGAAGTCCAGGATGTTGGACTCCTGGTCTTGGTCCTCCGGAGAGCCTGGACTGTTGGTTTTGGTCACAAACCGGGGGCTCCTTTCTCTTTTCTTTTTTTAATTACTGTTAGTGTTGTTTGGGTTTTGAGTGGAACCGCTCCAACAAGGCCCTCAGGATGCTTCCTGGGATCTGCTGGTGCTGGTCTATCAGGGCCTGGACCGCCTGCTGGACCTGAAGACAAAAAAATTTGTTTATTGGAACAAAAATTAAGCTAAAATAGTCAATTCTTCCAAAAAAAAAAGCAAAGTTAGAAAAATTAATCTGTTTCTGTAACTGTGATACTTTTTTTTTTCTTTTCTTTTAAGAAATCAGGACTTTGTCATAAAATTGTACATTTGCAGCTTCTTACGGAAGCCCTAAAGGGTCATACACGCATACATTTTATTTCCCCCGTTTCCGTGATAACGAGATAGATAACTCCACTGTTTTCTCGTGATAACGAGTTACTTTCCCTCCGTTTTCCCGTGATAACGACATAACTCCGCTGTTTTCTCGTGATAACGAGTTATTTTTTCCTCCGTTTTCCCGTGATAACGAGATAATTAATTTGAGATCTCAAGGGCATTGCAATGCCCTGATGAAGGTCGACAGACCAAAAGCTTGGTGAAAAATACACTTATTTGCATGGATCTAAGTGTGCAGAGACTTTTCTTCTTAATTATCTTGTTATCACGGGAAAACGGAGGAAAAATAACTCGTTATCACGGGAAAACGGAGGAATTATGTCGTTATCATGAGAAAACGGTGGAAATAAAAATGTATGCATGTATGGCCCTTTAGGGCTTCCATACCAAATAAAACTTTCACTCTAACAAATAAACCATGATTGCTGACTTATACTGCAGTTATCTTTACTTCCTTACGCAGCCTGCTGCATGTGATGTCTTCTTATTGTTCTTTGCATGCGGGTCACCTCAGAGCCATGGCCAGGTTAGCACGAGTCTGACATTCAAACAGGAACGAGAAAAGTCACACACACACAAAAAAAATCTGATTTAAGCTTTAAGGCTACAGTCTTAACGTAGCGTAGGCTGCACGTGAGCGCGTCGTGAACGTGTGGACTGAAGACAGCATGTGACAAGAATAAACACACCACGACATGCATTAACCTTCCAGTTAACTCAGAGCTGCTCTTCTACACTTCTACCTGGATTTAAACCCTTAATGCATCTTAAAAAGATGTTTGTTAAAGTCCCACATAAATAAACAAAAACAAGCTGTAAAATGCTTTTTTCAAATTGCTTTTTTTTTAAACCCTCTATTTTATGGTCTAAAAAATACAATGAATTATTAACTTTCTATATACTCCATGTAAAATGGATTATTTATGGTTTTATTATTGTAGGCTTATGTGTGAGAGACATTATGTGAAATGTACTTACATGCATTATTAATTTTTGCTCAATATCATATTTTTAATCTTGTACTAAACAAAAAAGCGTAAACATGCATTTTCTCATTTCTCCACTTCATTTGAGGCCTGAGTTTGATTTACTTCCTGATGATGTCATTTTTGCCATAAACAATAATTTGAATAGATTTCAACGTGCACATTTTTGTTTGTAGGGTCTTCAGCATATTTTAGTCCACGTTGTTTACAATAGTCAATAAAGATGAAAAATACATTCAAACAATTAAGAACACTTACAAATGCACAACTCTGCATGTATCATCAATAATATGCCTGAAAAAAGGGTAAAATGTGCTAAAAACTAAAAGCCAAAATCTGAAATTGTGCTTGGGTGCATCAAAGACTCATATGTCTGTTCTTGTTGTTTTTATTTTTAAATTTCTCTCCTAGTTGGCTGTCCTGCCACTGAACAGCATATTTTATTATTTCCTGGTTTAAAAAGAAATCTAATCACTACTATATTTTTTTTTTTTCCTTCAAGAGAGTAGTAGAAAATAAATTCAGCAGGACGTAAAGATCTAAAGCGACTGTCATGCAGACTGAGATGGTTCATTTTCTTTTGAATCTTATTTATGTCTTATTCATTTACTCATTCATTCATTTGTTTAAAAAAAAAGAAGCCACGTTACAGTCTGAGGTCAGTGTAAAGTAAGATCTAAGACGTAAGAATGTAGAAACGTGACCCTTGTATTGATGTATTAATGTAAAGAGCATAAGCCGTCATTACTGGTAGCATCTGAGCAGACATGAAGGACTTCAGGTTATGAAGTGCTTTAAAGGCACGAAGCAACAGAGAAAGAACTTAATTAACTTCATTCAATCATTTGTTCCAAAGAAGATGAGATGATACTAAATCACAGGGGTCAAAGTCGAGGCCTACGGGCCAAATCCGGCCCTCCGCTTCATTTTATCTGGCCTGTGCGAGTTTTACAGCTGCTGTGGTTTTATGTCAAAATGTTGCAAAAAAAAGATTTTGTGACATTATGATAAAAAGTGTTGGTTGTTGGGGGAAAAAAAACACAAAATATCCTGTTGCATTGTACGTTAATTTTAGTACAAAAGTCTCAATCTTATGATAAAGGTTGGGATTTTTGTGAAATTTGATAACTAATGACAAATATTTGCTTTTATGAAAGAAAGATGTGATGGAAAGAAAGTAAGGTTGCAAAACTCACCATTTTACAACAAAATATTTTTTAAATGAAAAAAAAAAAAGCCTGTTGTTTTTTTTAAAACTTACTATTATTCAAGAAAAAAAATCTGATTTTAGGATAAAAGTCAATTTTACAATTTTAGTGGCAAATTTTGTTAAAGATAAGATTTTTATGACAAAAATCCACTGTTTTTTTTGTTTGTTTGTTTGTTTTTTTGTTTTTTTCAAGTCCATCTGACAACGTAGCTTAACGGTAACCATGGTGACCAATGTACCAGGATGTATTAAATACTTAGATGAATAAACTTCAGCCAGCTCTTTTCTCAGAGAGAACGCTACCTGCAGGCGTAAAAGCTTCGTCTGCAGCAACGCTAAACTACTTCCTCATTTTTAGGCTTTTGAATTTGAAATCCTCTGTTACCATTTATCCACCTGCATCAATCGGAAATCTAAGAGCTTGGTTTGTAAATTAAGAAAAGATAAACATTACCAAAATATAAAAATCATACATTTGTAATTTGCAGTGTTTCTTGTTTACTCATTTACAACGTTACATTTACAACGGGACTCTGTGGTCTGTGGTTCCAAGTTTCTTTAAGTCATCACAGTCAAAAATAGTTGTCAGTCACATCTCGCTAAAAATTGTGCTAGAAGCTTCATGTGATTTCATCACGTTTCAGTGTCTGATTTGATAAGTTATTGGAATATCTTTAATGCCCCCAAAATCATATAATATATATTTATATATATATGTATATGTGTGTGTGTGTTGTTTTTTGTAGTATGCCTGGACGGACAGCCACATTCTGCATCTCACAGCTCGCCAACAGATTTTATTTCCTCCAAGTGAAAGCGTGTAGGCTTCTAAGAACCCCTCAGCTTTCTTTTATTTCCAGGCATAGACTCACCAGGTCAAGTCAAACTGTCAGATCAGCCACTAAACTGCAACTTCCCCTCCGAGCATTCAGTGGAAGTGGAGTTCAGGTGTATCCGTCCTCACTTGAAACGGCCAAATGCTCCAAGTGAGCTGCTGAATGGGTGGTGGTGAAGTTAGTGCGAGGCGGTGGCCTTGGTGTGGCTGAGAGCGAAACCCTTGTCCACTGGCAGTCTTGACACAGAGCTAAGTTTGCTGCTCTCTTTACCTTGAGCTTCTTCAATTCTCCATCTTGTGCAACATCAGAACGCTTCTTTTTGCCCATTTATTCCTGCTCACATAAACTATGTATGCAGGAGAGGTACTTTTCATTTCAGCTTCACCCGTTTACTGCTTTGTTCCATTTTTTCATGTCATGTAACAAAGTGTAAACAGACGTTCTTAGCTTTAAAAATAGTGATTCTTCTGATAACTCCGTCAGTGTTCCAAGAGTAAGATAGAAAACATCTGTCGTCTGTGACAATGGAAACAATGCAGACCATGGAGCAGCTGCTTTATGTACAAAAAGTCATGATTTAGCAAACGTTTGCAAACGTTTTTACAACAACATGTTACTGACTTTTGTCAAAAGTCTGGATTTTTGTAAAACCAACCTTTCATAACAGAAATTCATGACTTTAGGACAAAAGGTTGAAATTATAGAAAATAAGCAATTTCACAACTGTTGTAATTTCATGTCAAAGTGTTGCAAAAATTAAGTTTGAAGTCAAAGTGGTTTATGATTACACAATAAAGTCTTATTTGTTGAAACAAAAAGTCTCAAAAAAAATTGTGGTAAATTTTGCAATTTTACCATGATTTTTTTTCACAAAAAAGGGAGGTTTCTATTAAAAAATTGTGATTTATACAAGAAAGAAAATATGATTTTAGTAGTAAAGGCACAATTTTATGATAAAAGTTAAGAATTTTGTGAAATTTGAGATTTTATGACAAAAATTAACTTTTTTAATTTTCCAAATGAGTCCAGGAACTCGCAGGAAATCTGACAACATATAACTGGTTGAGAAGGTTAATAACTGGCACTTTAACAGTAACCATGGTGATGATGTGACCTGGGATGAAATGGAGTTCCATCCAGGAAGTTGGGATGTTGATGCTTGATATTGGCAAAAAAAAAAAAAAAAAAAAAAGCCAGAATGACCTTGGACTCCTGTCACGGATGTCTCATGTGACAACTGTGGAGAAAAAAACACTGAACAAGAAAAATAACTTCTTAGGCTGATGTCAGTCTCATTATTTTATTTTCTTCTCTGCATGCAAAGAAATAAGATCTCAGTCGACACACAACAAAGCTGTGTCTATGTTACAGATTGGAACAAATATCCTGGTTAATAGAGTCAGCAGGATTGGAAAATAATTCCAAAGAAGCTGTCCTTTAAAAAAAAACAAGCTCATTCTTTACCAGCGATTACAAAGCAGGTTTGGTGCATTCAAAGAAAAGCACAGGCAAGCCTGTCTAATAGTGTAACTTATTTGAAAGAAACATCTTCATTGTATAGCTCAGTCTTGTGAGTAAATGTATAGATCAGCTCAGATCAGCTTCTTTCACATAAAACCTCAATTTCATGAAAACTGTGTATCATTTATGTCATAGCAACAACAATGAAAATAGCTCACAGAGCTACAGTGAAGGTGATGAGGTGACTCAAGAAAGTAAGGCCAGAAGAAAAATGTTAGTGTGACTAAGTAAGAGACCATACCAGAAATCTTGGAGTGTCTTAAAGTGCCTTTCCGTTTGTGTATGGTGTATGGTAGAACCCAGCATCACCACGGTAGGACCCAATATCACCATGGTAGGACCCAATATCACCATGATAGGGCCAAACACCACCATGCTAGGACCCAGTATCCCCATGGTAGGACCCAACATCATCATGGTAGCACCCAACATCACCATGGGAGGATATAGCATGGTACG
>JBAMYA010090350.1:0-21868 GCA_037176975.1 Arrhamphus sclerolepis | reverse complement strand
ATAATCAACACACATAAGAAAAATATATAGGTATAAATATATATTTTTCTAACAGACCTCAACTGGTTCTTTGTAGAGGAATAGCAAAACAGATCTGCTCCTTCACCATTTCTGAGCCCAGCCACCCTTGGAGGGGACTTAATTTTGTCCATATATATTTGCAGCCTCAATCATTTGGTCATTAACTGTATCTATGTTTGTATGCATAAATGTAACATTCAGTAATAATGGCAATAAAAATAACAACATAAGGACAACATTGAGTAGTGACATCAGAGACCAGAAACTAATTCCTAAACTTCTATTCTTCATCAGTGGTGAAGATGTGAGGGACAGTTCCTCTGCAGATATTTCCTCGAATAATCCGTCCTGGACAGATGTTGAGTTAGCTTTTATTGTACAGTACTAGCATTAAGAGTAGCTGCAACAGACAGATTACTGCTTGATGTGTTCACCATAACATAAATTATCATCTTTTTGTAATTATCCGTTGTTGAAATAAAACAGGCTGCACTACAACAGTACAATCACATTATTAGACAATGTTGCTTTACTTCAACTTAACTAGCCTCTAGCTAGTATAAATGAAGTGTCAAACAGCACCAATAACTCAATAACCCACCCCCTCTTGTATAGTGGATGCTGCAGGACAGGTTCAAGACCACCATAAATCAATAATGAGAAACAACAAGGGGGTTGCTGTTGTTTGAGTTTTTTTTTTCTTATTTGTTCACTTTTGTTTTATTTTCAAGACAATCAATTCAATTCAATGTATTTATATAGCGCCTAATTACAACAAGTTGTCTCCAGGCACTTGAGAAACCCAAAGCATGAACTCTATGCACATGGCAACGCCTAACAATTGCAAGAAAAAAGCTCCCTCTGGGGAAGAAACCTTGAGCAGAAGAAACTTCAATTATAGGGGGGGACCCTCCTGCTGATAGCCAGCTGGGTAAAGGACGAATTGAGGAGGAAGACAGGACAGTGAGGATGAAGGACAGGATAGGAAAGGTACAAAAGTATATAACATGGTACATATATATATATATGGTATATAAATATATATAAATAAATATATATGAATATGTGGGGTAGGAGGGTTGGACTGCAGGTCCATCACACCACCAGGCATCCTGCAGTGGAATCCAGTCGACAGGTGCAGGTAAACACCAGGATGGTAAGAAGATAGAAGGTTTGGGATTCAAGGAGGAGCGCAGGATCACCATAACCACCTGAACAAGGAATCACAAGGAAAGGGGACCAGTTGAGGTTGCAGACAGTATGCCCCCTCCAACAGGTCACAAGTATAACAAGACATTCATTAACATTCATTCATTCTTGGAAAAGGTTGCCCTGGATCTCCTTAGATTTCCACGGTTTAATAGTTCATGCTGCCTGTCACCACTACTTTGGGCAGAACCAACCTAACTTTTCCAGTAACTTCATATTTTTTTATGCTAAGCTAATCTTACCGCTTTCATTTAGTATTTATGAATCACAAAAATGAAAATGACATCTATGTATTCATTCACCTCAACAAGAACTATAAGTGTGTCAAAATATTCACATGGCTCAATGTAAAAATGCCTTAAGCTAATTTAAAACACTGATTCTGCTTTGTGGGGAAAAAAAAGCATTTAATAATGTAGTAATCTAGCTTGAGAATGAAGTCAAGGATAGAAAGAGAGGAAAAGTGTGGCTCCATCAGTCTTTGTCTGTTTCTGAACCTTGGGCAGATGGCACTTTCTTAAAACAGCTTACATGTACAGATGTGGTGTATTAAAACAATTCATGGTCAAGGGTAAAAAGGTTCACAAAGCTTATTTGTTTGGCCTGGGGACTTTATATCCTTGAATCATTCACCTTTTAAATCTCCAGGCTACATCAGCCTTCTTATGCACATTTCTAAGTCATGTTATTATAATATTTCTGACCTACTTTAAGACTTTTCTCCTGAGAATCACAAGGACCCTTTGTGAAGTAGAGTTGTAGCTAAATGAAAGTATTAGTAATCCATTAATTTAAATTCAACTGAAGGTAAAATGCCTGCAGCATTTATTTATTTAGGCTGCGTGGAAAAGATGAATAAAATATTTTTGATCACAGGTCCTGTACTGAGTAGTTACTAATAAAAAATGTATAAAAATTAAATAATGCAACACTACTGAGTCAAATCTGAACTACTGCCACAGACGCTGATTAAACAAACATTTTAACAAATTTTAAAGGACCCACTACAAAAGGTGAGCGCTGATGCACATCAGAGTGGTGCAATAATTAAGGACACACATGGATGGCTCGTAATGGAAAATACGAATCAGCATACAAACAAATGCAGGAGATCACCTATTTAAAAAGACAAATAACTTCGAATTACTAAACCTTTGTCAGTTCATCATTTCATTTCATGCCAGCTTGGAAATTAAGCTGCACCTGGTGTATCTTTTTTTTTTGCTATCCATGCATCCATTTCTTTTTTTTTATTTCATTTTTTGCCACTTATCTGAGTATTTCCACTTGTCGGCTTGAGGAGGAAACAGTCTGAGCACAGATCCTCAGACTTCCCTCTTCTCAGCCACCTCCATCGAACTCTATGGAGTGGAGACTGAGGCATTCATTAAAAAAAAAGGTAGGGACAAAATGTCTCCAATGAGTCCTGGATCTACCCCAAGACCTCATTCTGCTGGATCATGTTAGAAACACTTCCCCTGGAAGACATCTGGTAGGTATCATGACCACTGGTTCTTTTTGATGTATACAAACACAAACTTATGCTCTGTTTGTTACTTTAGGGTCATGTAACAGTAACAAAATATATATATATATTTCTATTTGAGTCCTAAGTAACATCATTACATGACATAAAAAAGAAAACTAATAATAAAGTTATAAAAATGTTTTACTGGCAACTGGAAAAATTCTTGATCTCAAGGAAATCAGTAAAATTTATCATTGCTCATTTGAACCAAATTCTGAATTACCCGAAAGCTTCAGGATGACTGACCAACCATTACCTCTGGTAAGCTTTGCAGCCATATGAGTTTGGTTTGATAAAGCCTCTAGTGGTGCAGTTACAACCAAAGTTTCAATCCCAGTATAGCATATTTTATGATAATTCTACCTCTTAAAGTGTTTGATGGAAATTATTCTGTTGTCGCTCTTCTGCTTATCACTAAAGAATGTGCATGAGTGCAAATTAAGACTGCATATTGCCTCATACACACTTGATTCTGGAAATTATGCTGCGGTATCTCATGCCAGTCACAGGTTGAATGATTTATGTGCAGTTTTATTGTTATTCAAAGTATCATGTTGCCTAAGGCACCTGAGCAATAGAGGAAGTGGAGCAAATGTTTGAAAGGTTATTCAATTAGTTCGAGCAAAGTTATCATTTTTCTACCCTGCATGATGTACTTTTGGAAAAAAAATCTGATGACACAGTCCCCAGAACCCGGTGACTATCTTCAATGAGCTAAAATAATTAATTAATGTATTTATTTGAAACAAACAAAATAAACTAAGAAGAACAATGGACCTCTCTGTAGCCGTGTTTGATTTGGTTCAGTAAAACAACTTCCAACCTGGTTTGACTCATATTCAGGTTTGTCACACTAGACTGACAGTTTGTTAATTAGCCTTAAGGTAAATTGTTTTTAAGTCTAACTATGATTACAGACAATAGAATACAGGAAGTGATCATTCATGTCTCAGCAGTGTGCAATATCCTGACGTTTTTTTCTTCTTACGAAAGGACAATCATAATTTCCAGTTATGACTTGGCCATGTGGTTTGTCATAAAAGATGCTCCTGTAGTATTTACATGTTGTTACTTCACCGTCTCTGTAGATTTATCATAGTGAAATCTTTTGTATGTATGAGTGGATAATTATTCAAAATTATTTAATTTTGAGAAAAATATCAAAGATAAAAATCTAATAATTACTAACTAATTTTTGAAAAACAACAGGGCATGAGCAAGACCACCAACAGATTTTTGAAAGAACCTTTCTGAATCCCTGACATCAGTCAAGCTTTAAAGTTCCCATATTATCCTGACAAAGTACTGCAACTAGGTAGATGTAAACCATGTGTCAGGAAAAAACTCATTTTCTTTATTTTTACAGTGCCTCTTAAGCTGCTGTCACACAGTGATCATGGTATAAAGACACATTAGAGATTCCCTCTTAATTCCGCCTCCACTCTCCAACTGTGTATTACAGCATCCTGCAATTTGAAGACAGTCCATGACCAGCAACAAGTATCACTGAAAGAAAAAAATGTTAACAAAAAACTACCACTGTGGTCTAATACCACATTTGTATTCGTGTTTGTTGGCTCTTTAGCTTGCTTGTCACTTGGCTAAACGTTCTCAGGAGGCCCTGAACACTGCTGCCAGACATCCTGCCAGGCCATCTCTTAATGTCCCCACGTAGGACTGCTATCATCTTTTCACAGCCATCTTGCAGCCATCATTGCAGCCTTGTTATACCTTTCTGCCTGACCTTTACACACAGCCTTCATTTTTTTCCCAGTCGTGCCACTGTTACTTCCTCCCAAGGTGGAATAGTTGCGTAGCAACAGTGGAAGGAAATATATTTACAGTAGATTTATGTGTTAAAAGGTGCACATCTAGTGGACAACCTAACACTGACTAAAGCACAATGACTAATGAATGTAGCTGTACCTGAATGCTTAGTTTCAGTTCCAGATTTATTCCTCCAAAAACCAGATGTCCATGGACGTCTTTTTTCAGTATAAATGAGGTCGGACCATTGTAGCCCTTATTCAGACCAATAGAAGATGTTGAAAACCTGTCTCTTTTTAGCTCTTCTGTGGTGAACATATTTTTCAGACTTTAACTTGTTTTTTTTTCAGCCCCAACAGCTATTTTAAGAGGACTCACTACCGACATCCTTTAGTCCATAGCTGCTAATTATGTCTGTCTTGGTGGTGAAAAATGAAGTACTAAAGAAAGAGTGACTACGATTATTTCAATTCATCACACTGACACAAATATTAAGTTGCTCTAAAACTGCAGTACATCCACGCAGGCTTGGATAACCATAAATTACAAATAAACAACTTTCTGGATAGAAAATACATCTAAACTTGAAGATATGCACTCACACAGTAACAAAGTGTATAATGGTCTGAGTTAGAATAATCTCTGCCTCAAGAGGCTTGTCATCAGAGCTGTGATGAAATCACTGGTGGCAGATCCAGGCTAATTTTTCTGTTATACATTATTGGTATGTTGTTGAGTTTGTTTTTTCCTTTTTGTAAAATGCATAATTGAATTGTTTCAAAAGTAACCTATTTAAAAAGTGTGTGTAGTGAAACCCTCCCCAAAAAAGTTTCTCAAATAATTTTAGCGGTAGTTCAACTTATACCACGACAAAAAGCGTCACAGCCTGTACGTGTGCACTTCACCTGCATTAGGACCCTGACCCGTTTACATGCATTCACACAGACATACCACACTGAAAACCTCACACACATACAAGTGAAATCTTACACGCATACTATTGAAAATCCTCTCATACATACAGCTGAAAATTCTCTCATACGTCTTTTTGAAATTGAAACGGAAGCTGATTGGCTAAGCAGCACAGCTTTATAATAGACTTTCTAAGTAACTGCAAGAGACCATCTACACACTCTCAAATGTTCCAGTGGGGCTGCAAACCACCACTGTGGCTCCAAGTACAGATATACACTGGACAGTCACTTTCCCCATCTCGTCAGCATGACAGCATGCTGTCCTCTCATTGCTGTCGGCTGTTGTCCAACCGTTACGACAGGAGGCTCATGGATGCAATATTTCCAGTTGGTGTTTAGAGTGCAGACAGCAGCAGCTCTTCATTACAGAGTCTGAGAAGACATTTACACATTGCCTTTTAGAGTTGCCAAAAGTCAACATTAATGACGCACGTTGGATTGTCCAATCGGCCGGCAAGACGTTCAGGGCTAAACTTGAAAAAGGTGTCATCATGTCTGTGTGAGTTTGAAGGTAAGTTGCTAACCCCTTGCTAGCCTGAAGTAGCTGCGTCTGTTATCTGTCCTGATTTACGTTAACTTCATGTGTTAGAAAGTGTAATGCTAGAAATGTCACTGTTTTAATGTTTGTTTCTAACGAAAGTCTCAGGAAAAAAACTGGGAAAATGGACTCACTGTGAGAGCTCACCGCTACCACTCAATGACGGAGGCGTACTAGTTAAAATGACACTGTTCAATGTTATGTTGAACATGTTTCAAAGGTTAGTTTAACACAAGTTCTGAATGTGTCCCTCTCATCTGCCAAATGAACATTTCAGCTGACAAGCCACTTGTTGAGTCCATCTTTGGCGAGGTGCAAGCTATCAGCGTGCTGTCTTACCAACACCTCCACCTCCACCTCCACCTGACATTTCCACATTTCCTTGAATACCGCTTGAGGGCTACCATCTGTAAACCCGCTGAGTGTTCATTTGTGCCTACACACCTAAAATACCTGCATCTCAGCTCCCCGTCTGTGACCTTGACGCAGTGCCATATGATTGAGGAGGCAACCAGAAACCAAAGGGCAGCACCTAAGTGGCATTCACTGAGGAGGGAGAGGGTGACTGCTTCGCATTCAGGGAGTTAAGCCACGTAAGGTCAGGTACAGCAGAAAACCTGGCTGAGAGGATGATTAGAGGGGCACGACAAGACATTCGACCCCATGTGTTGATCTCCTCCTCCAGCGTGCGCGGCACGTGCATGTGAATGCACCATGAGGTCCGGGATGTACTCGCAGTTTGACTTTGCGATTACGTCCGTCACAATAATCAGAATTAACCTGTGATTATCCTTAAAAAAAGAACTGATGTTTTCTATTTTGTTTGAACATTTTAAACATCAGGCTCTTCTTTCAAATATTGTTTACTGTGTAGATGTTTGTTATACAGTACAACAAGATGGGGAATCAAGATAGTTACTAAAAAAGAACTTCAAATCATTATTTACTATGACCATCTGAATCACTACGCTGAACCTCACTGAACACGTGTTTAAGATGGTGCTCTCTACCACAGTGTTGGGACACAAAACAAGGTTCTGCCCTTTTGGAAGAATGATTATCTAGACATTCTTTTAAGTTTTAACTTTTAGAATCAACACTTTTTTATATTAAGGCTGTTCTGGTGACCCAGCGCCTTCAGACATTGTATTTTAGTATTCATGTAATTATTAACATCTCTACTTATATGAAGACCTATTAATAAAATGTCAAGGATTTTCAGTATGTGTGGAATACAGTGAAGGATAGTATTCATATTTAAGAATTTTTATTTATTTATTTGCTCACTAAGGTCATCTATTCACAATTTTAAAAAAGATAATAAGAAATAATCAGTAATTATGTGAATGTCAATGTCAACACTTTTTAGAAAAAAAACAAAACACATAGAATTAAAAGAAAATGCCAGTTTCTTTTATCAGTGTCATAGCAAATTGTAATAGAGTTTGGTCTAATTTTTTAATTACTTTATGTGTTATAGTTCCAGCATTACCTTCTGGGCTCCAAACAGTTTTTCAGTTTAGAAGAGTCATTTCCGACGGGATCGAGGACAAAGCACCTTTTCTCAGCAGGAAAGATAGCCTGTTGAACTGTGTAGTAGTTGAAGTTACAATACTAATATTGTAAATAGTAACATTTTACATCTCAGAGGATAAAATATACACAACAAAATAACTGTTCTTACTGACAATATCCAGATATGGGCCACATGGACACTATATGTATGTTCAAAATTAGAGAGCAAAGCAATTTTGAGATCAAGAGCATAAAATTTAACAAGTCGTCTTTTTCTGCCTTTAATCTTGAAGGTCTTTTTTCTCAAATGTGAGTCATTTCAAAGGAGTCTATCTGAAATGCCTTTATGAGCCATCCCAGGTTTGTTTTTTTAATGACGTTTGCCATGTATGCACTGATCACCTGGAAGACAGTTAAGTTTAGAAATGCAAAGGTTTTTTAAATACAGGTTTAATGAAAATTAAAGAACCACCTTGCTTTTGAGTTCTTTATTGGGAGCTGTCCCAGCTTTTAAAAAAGCTTATAGGATCCCATTATCTACAGAAGAGCGTTTTTTTTGTTTGTTTGTTTGTTTTGTTTTGTTTTGTTTTTTTGTTTTGACTGTGTGGCTTTGTGAGGAATCCTTGGGGTCTCTTCATGATGAAGCTTCAGGTGGTCAATGCTCACCTTTGATATACAACGACCACCTGAGTCGACTAGATCTGCACTTTTCCACGATGTCCCGGTGACCATAAATGATCCCAAATAATCAGGATCAAGTTTTCCTCTTTTTTTGTGTTCACTGTGCACATTCTTCCTCAACACCATGTCGTCCAACTTGAAGGGTTGTTTTTGAATATTTTGAAATTCTAGAGCTGATTCAGGATGTATATTTTTTTTTCTGAGTTTTCCTCCACAATGTCTCATGATGTCGATCGTTACCTCTTCTCTCATCGAAGTCCTTCTCAGAAGAACCATCCACCTATTGAATCAGATGATCATTTGTTAATATAACAAGACATATTATTTTAAATGAAGTGTTGTGAAAAAAAAAAAAGTTTTATAGCTCAATACTCATCTGCTCTTATCCAAAATAACTTTGTTAGTAAGTTAATAGCTGCATTCAGCTCTCAGCTCCTAGTGCCTCAGGCATGATATATCATACACATTTTCCAACAGAGTATGAGAAAACCATAATGAGAGGCAAAATATTAACTGTTTTCCTGCAGTTCATGTTCGAACAGAAGCCTCTGGGTGTGTAAGCAAGGTACTACACGTACAATATCAAGGTTTTCAATGTCATCTCATAATGTTGAGGGACCTCTGATGGGTAGCTTTCTTTTTTTTTTTTGTCCATAGACCAAACATAACAGCATCCATGTACACATCCCAGGTATAAGGTTTTTCATCCACTAATTTACCATTAGACTTGCAACTTTTCATACTTACACTAGCTCATTTTAGCATATTATGTAAAAAAAATAGGTTATTCAAATCAACAAAATCAATGAAACTACCAAACTTTTTTTCTGGGAGAAATATTTGGTGCTATAATTTTATATAATACTGGCGACCTGTCCAGGGTGTACCCCTGCCTTTCGCCCAGAGTGAGCTGGGATAGGCTCCAGCAGACCCCCGTGACCCTGAACAGGAAATAGCGGGTATAGATAATGGATGGATGGATTTTATACAATTTCACATACATTCATATATTAAATAAGAGTTATATATAGTTGATACAAATAAATACTAAACTATTCATCTAATTTGTGTGACAGCATTGTTTTTCTACCTCTGTGTGGTGCCTTTAAGCTTGTCCAACAGTTTGTTTGAGGATAGAAATGGACACACAAGCTCCTTCTGGTGCCAAAAACCTTACAAACTTCAGTGTTGATCTATAAAAGGTTTGAAAAAATATTTATATTAAAGGACTGACAATTCATACAGCCATAAAGAAAAAGTGGTAACAAAAATACTTACTGCATTCACAAATTCTCTGCCTTGATGAGTGAGTAGGGATGGGAATTGATAAGATTTTTAAAATTCAAATTCCATTTTCGATTCTGCTTAACGATTCGGTTCTTTATCAATTCTCTTATCGATTCTCATAAGGAAAAAAAGGACAACAAACAGGTGGATTAGCATGACATAAATTTTAAGTCCTGCTTTCAGAGATCCAAAAAGGAAAATTGTGCGCTCCACAGCAGCACGGGTATACGTATGACGCTGGTTGTACGAGCATTCTTGGGCTGACTTAGGGTGTCAATAGCCAGGGGGCTAAAGCATAGCCTCGATCATCTGATCATCTGGAGAAAATAGTGAATTTTAGGTAAATAATCATATGAAGTTTGCATGGTGAATATTAAACAAGTCAGTTGCCAGTAAGACAGCCATCTCCATGCGTGGCTTGCGCAAGACACATTTGCAGCACAAAGGAGTCGTGCGCTCCCCCTGGCCATCAGGCACAGACATGTAAAAGTTTATATTTGGAATCTGATATGATTTGGACGTTGATGTAGGGGTACTGAGGAAAGGGAACTAGTCAGGTGAAGGTGTGCACAAGCTATTGCTCCAATTATGTTCAGTCCAGCCATGGCATGAAAGTCTCTTTTAATTTATACTTGTTTGACAGCGGTCCATGGGAATCTGACGTATCTGGGTGATAAACTGAGAGCTTTGATGGCCAAGGGGAGCACACGACCCACAGAAGACTGTGACACATCTGATCTGGCTCCAGTCTTCCTCTGAAAGGTTTCCATGGCCAAAAATCCAAGGGTGGGGAGGACCTGGACTCGTGGTGGAATTAGGTTTGATTGGCGTGTTCTTCTCTGGAGTTGTGGCTCTAGCGAGCTGCATTTTTGCAACAGCACAGGCCTTGGCTATCTAAATCGTGATGTCAGCCATTCATCTGTCTCCGCAAGGATATCTACACGCTCTCTCCCAAGAGCCTGACGTGCTAAGGCATCCAAAAAGTAGCAAGTCAACCATGATGCAACTGGTAACACTTCCCATTGACTATTTTTATAAACAGAGTCAAAGTAACCTTCAATTAGTGCATAATTTAAGTCAAACAGAATAATGTCCGTATAGTTATGAGGTATAATGTATATATTTATGTTGTGTGTGTAGCGAGAATCCAGGATCCAAGCGTGGACACATAGCTGAGTATATGTGCAAAAAGGTTTATTATATTCACTGGTGGTGTGACTGGCAGGTCTGGGTTCCTGAGAGGAGCAAACAAATGATGATTAGATCAGGCTGAGTAACTGACAAACTGATTCTAGGACGGCCAAGTGCTCTTACCGCTGGGTAAACCAACTATCTGGTGATGACTGGAAGGCCAAGCAGGGATATATACAGACACTGATTGCAGATGAGGTGCAAGTGATGATTCTGGTTTCCAGGGCGATGGAGAAGCAAAAAGGGGTAAAGAGGTAAGAGGTTAAAAGAAAAAAAAAGAAAAGTACGCGGACAGGTCTCTGGAATTGTAAGCGCTGAATACGTATTAATCCAATAAATGTCTTCTCCGTAGCCCAAGTAAAGTACAATCTTACCTCCGCACCAGACATCTGCATCTCACACAATAAACTCAGTTTCATGCTCTGATGTAGAAAAATGTCTCCTTTCAAATTTTTAGGACTAAATTAATCTACAGACAGCACTGTGGAATAAGGCCAGCAGGTTCATAATGGTTTCAAAATTGGTGGATGCTGTGTTTACCAAAAAGCTGCTGGTACCACTCCACTAGATGGAACTGGTTTTATGACGCTGTTGAAATACCTATAACTGACTTGAGTGCTATCTCTGATTGTTTACTTTCAAGCTAAAATGTATTAGCCAAAGGGACCTTCGGTTTCTAAAAAAATATTGTGTTGTCATGAAGCCACTCACAGTTGCTCTGGACATCCTGCAAGGAGAATGGTTACTATGGCACCCTCCTGCTCAGGCTGGAAGAACTGATGTCGAAGATGATGGAGATGAAAGAAAGTCTGATTGTGGCAACAGGCCTCCCTGATGCTACAGTTCAGGTAAGAAACATTCATGATATTTTTGTACGATCTGGTTTTCCCTTTTTCACAGTACAAAAAGGTGGCATTTGATTAGTGGAGTCCACTCACTTTTATCACAGCACATGCGATATAGTTTCCCAAATAAGAAGTGAATTATAATAACTATAGACGTGAATATTTATATTTTTAACTGAGAGACCAATAATATAACCTCATAATAAGTACTATGGATATGTAGAAGAGCTCATCTTTACTTAATTTTATTTACAAAACAGAATAGGTCTTGAACAAGCGGGTATATTTATATTCTGTACTACAGGGTGCAACAAAATAAACAATGAACACCATTGCAATACTTATTTCTTTCTTTTTTTTTTCAAAATTAAATTTTTGTTTGTGCAAATAGTTGAATATATATTGGCAAGTTTATCATTCTGTCTTTTTGTTATTTAAAAATTATTTTTTAAATCAAACTATTGTATACAGCTTTAATTAAAATGCACAGAAAAGTGAATCATTATTTTATTATGCCTGCATGCCTGTTTATATATGTCGTCGGCTACCAAAACAAGATTTGCATCCGTCTTGGAGAGCAATAATGCAATGCAGGCAGCTGCTACACTTCCCATGTTCAAGTTACGGTGGCAGAGAAACCAGACAAAGAAAGAGATTGTTAAGGGAATCCTGGATGCTGAGTGCCACAAGCTTCTTCCTGGCCCTGTGCAGCAACCAGCCAAGTGGCTCCTGTTTCCAACAGTGCTAAATTGAAGCTCCTGCAGTGTGCATGACTTTTTTTTTTACTTTGAGGAGGATGATGACACCTTCAGCACCGTGGAAGCCGAGACAGTGGCATATTCTCAAACAATTCCCCACAATAAAAGAAATTTCTCTGAAGAAAAGTGCAGCTACTCCATCCAGTGCACCAGCTGAGAGACTCTTCAACCTGGGAACTCTGGTACTGTCTCAAAAAAGGAACACCTTTCTGATCAAAGGTTTGAGAGGCTTTGATCACTGGTCTGAAGACAAAACCTCCACTACAACATTAATTTAGGTATATATTAGTGAGCACCTTTTAAAGAAAAATGCAGTGATTTATTATTATTACTATTATTATTATTATCTTGTTTTCAAGGACTACTTACACAGCAGTTTTTCATCTTTATGGTGCCGAGACCACTTCAGTGTTGACACTTTGATTCTGTTGAGTACACTTTGGGTTGTCGTTCGTGCATGCGCAACCAAGCACCACCCACAAACCCGACTCCAACAGTTCTCTCATCTCATCTGATGGGACTCAATCCAGTACAAAGCAAGGTTTGTTACATGCCCACTAATGTTTTACCATATAGTTGACTTTATATTATTATATAAAGCTTCATATAGTTGTTAAGATGTAAGTCTGTGAAGCACTGAGTACTAGCTTCAGGAATCAATTGGTACATTAGCAAGCTAACTGTTAGTAGCATAAACTTCATTTCCTCAAACGTTGCTGTTATGCGAAATGACAAGAGAAATGCATTATGTATTATAACAAGAGGACAACATTAGTTATCTTGTCAATTTGGCTTTTGTAATATCACTTAAATTCAAATTAATTTGTTAGAAAGAGGAGAAAAGTTATGTGGAGTTTTAAGGAAATTATGTGTTTTTATATTTTTGTGTTCTGTAAATTTTGAATTTTAATAAATATTTATTGTTGTGAGAATATATTTAATCAAGAAAATAATACATATAACTGTAATATTAATAATTATATATTTGCAAACCCAACCTGTTGGGTGTAAATAACCCAGCAGTGTAGTCAATGTGAAACCTTAGATGGGTTGTAAGAACAACCCAATTGGGTTGTAGAAATAACCCAACTGTTGTATTAACTGGACCAACCCAACTTGTCCAATATTTAACCAGCGCTAGGTTGGGAAACTACCCAAATTGGGTTGTTTTTAACCCAACATTTTTAAGTGTGTATTGTTATTTTGAGGTTTGGCTGAACATTGGTTATAGATTTTTGAGCAGCGTATGTTTTTGTTTGTTTCTTTGTTTGTTTGTTTTTCAAATGAATATAATTTATGGGTGTCCAAAGGGAATTATTTGAGTTAACTATCTGAGTAAAAGTTCATTTATTTGTGTAACTTGATTCTGAATAATATTCAGATTGTCTTCAATTATTTAAGAATGCTTAAGATAATTTTTTTTGTACATTGGTTACTAGATTACATTCTTCAGCTATGAATATGAGCTAAACACACCTTCAGTTATTTTACTGAAGTAACTTTATTTTATTTTTTTGCTCTTAGATTCTAAATAATATATTGAACTTGTTTTGTTATATACATTGCAGAATTTCTTGGTAAGGCTATGTTATGTGTGTCCTGTGTGATTGTGATGTGACTGAATATTTTCAGTTTGTTCTGGCTTAACTTAAATAAATTCAAGATTTGAAAGAATAGCTTTGTTTTCTTAGTTTATTAATATGAATGGAAACTAAAAAGTTTAGCAAAAGCATTCTCCATATTTTACAGTACAATTTAAAGTGATAGCATTAATGGGAGCTTTTAAAGTAATTATTTTAAAATTAACTGGCAACTTTTTACAGTAACACATTACCTTTTGGTAACATAATTGGTAAAGTAACTGAGTTACATTTATATTGAAGTGTAACTAGCTACTATTTTTCAGTAACTAACACAACACTGTTAGTAAGTCAAATATTTTTCTTATCTTCCATGTCCTGTGTGTTTGAGTTGGGTTGATATTAAGTTGTATTACTAAAGTTCTTTGTTTGCTCACTGGTTTATAGTTTATTTCGTAATAGAAGCCAGGAGATGTTGCTTCTTTAGCAACAATATTTACTGCTTAAAGAGCACAATCTTACGTGGTTTCAAAATTGATTTCTTTTTTTTTTTTAGTATTATTTATTAAATATAATTTTTCTGCCACATACAGAGAAATAAAGAAAATCCTCAACACATTTTTCTACAATTCCTTGGTAAGAAGCTGGTTATGGGTGGACGGCATCCATATGTGTATGAGCAAGATGTGAAACGCGTCCGCAGAGAGGAGTTGGTTTGTTTGTTTTTTTCACTCTTTGTTTTTGGGAAAAATATCCTTTTTTCTGTCAATATTTAAAGTTGTAAAAATGGACAACACATTTTTTTTGATGACTCTGTTGCCTCACTACTAGAAGGTTACTGGTTTGAATCTGGTTTCTTGTCAAAAACATAAAGACAAGGCTACTTGATGATTCTAAATCAAACCTACAGGTGTGAGCATGTATTTGTTTGTTTTTGTTTGTTTTTTTCTTTTGTTTTAAATCTCTGTGTGCACCAGAGACGGACTGGTGACTTGTCCAGAGTGTACTCAACTCTTTGGCTAAAGTTGACTCTGATCCCTTTGAGTAGGATGAGCTGATGATGGATGGATGGTTGTTGTACAATATTCTTCTATCAAGAGAATTTTTCTTCTCCAGACTGAGAGCAGACTTGTTTCCACTCTCGAATATTGTGCTTCACACCCTCACACTCAGAAAGTAATTGCTTATGTGCAAATATGCTGTGATTCACCTCAAAACTGTCAGGACATTCACCTGCACAGTTGAGCTTCAGTTTTATCTCCACCAGCCCGTTTCATTTGACTTCTGCCTTTGTCCCGATTGCTCACCATGGGAGAGGAATTTATTGACTGAAGTATGTGGTATTCCACAGCGTTAGGGGGCAGAGTGGTACCATACTGGTTGGTGAATTGTACGTTTCAAACATTTCAGCCTTTAACATACTGAGTTTTCAGCCTGTATCAGGACTCAAAAGTGCCACCTTAGTAATAATATGGATAAGGTTCCTACAGACATACAAATGTAGTTTTAACTTTCTATCATGTACAAAAAGTGTGTAAAATGACTGTTTGTACAGAAATCTCAGCTAATTCACTGCTGCTTGTTGACTTTGGATTTAATGAAAAATGACTGTCAATAGATTGTAAAAGAAGGAGCGTTCCTACTGCTAACACTTGTCTGATCTGTCATAAAATATTAGTACTAATCCAGGTCTGTGGAAGCAAATACTGTGCAGTGTTTCCTGATGCAAAGTGGATATTTAAGTGCCAGAACTCAGATGTGTCAAAAACAGGCTAATCAAAGTAAGTGAAGATTATGGGAACTGTAAACCCAAGCGTGCAAAGGTGTGTGATGTATATTGACAACATGTAAATAAAATGATCTGTGCAGGATACTGAGGCAGCGGCTACATGGTGACAGAATTGGTTTAATTATGAAAACATATCAATTATGAATGAATTTGCTTTGCTTGGTCATCAGAGAAACCAATAATATATGAGATATTGACAGAGGCAGAGAAGAATCCATCATTTATTTAGTGAAATGCTGGGGATGGGAGTTCATGATCATCAAAGAAATAGGAACTCTACACTTCCAGTGAAAAAAGAGCACATGCACTCAGACAAAAGGTCAAAGTCATCCAGTGAGCATATTGAAGATGTGTACAACAACCTGCTGGTGCACGCTGGCTGCTCCTCCTGTAATCTGGGGCTTCTGCTTCGACGAGCATCTTGTCCTGCCAGTTTCTGTACATCATGAGAGTTTCAGACTGAGACACAAATATTGTATTTGAGCTATTTCTTCAAAGCAAACAGAGAGCTATTCATTAGCGCTACTATTTGATGTAAACAATGAATTGCTCGTTTGTTGAATTTGTAAGGCAGTTATGGTTTTGTCTTAAAAAAAAAAAAATCTAATTACTTATGAATCAGGATTCTTACCTCCTAAGATTTAAAATTCATTCACAAATAATTCAAATCTGTTCTATTCCATTTGGCAAATCTGACATGACTTTTAGGCTTCTGGAAAGATAACATGTATTGTTGAGGTGAAAGTTAGCTGTCACTGAACTGAGCAAGAGATTGTTCAGAAATTGTTCATTTCTTCAATCAAAATAGATCATGCCATCACATTATTATTAGTATTATCATTATTATTATTATTTTTAATGGATACATCAGCTATATAAGCAAAAATGTACGAGTTGATGAATCCTCAGTTTGAAGTTTTTAACTTCAATACTACAATATACAGGAGTTTTAGTTGATGCTGCAGTACTCGAGGTATTTCAAAGAAGCATACTGGACATACTGTACATGTACATGTACTGTACATCAGATACCTTAGACAGCAAAATCACAGTTTTATAAACTGTCTCATTGGTTTAAATGTGAATATATTTAATGTAAAGTAAGGGAGAGAACCTTGTATAAATTAGAAGTGCTAACTATTTTAATGTATATGTAACGTTGTATTTTTCATTTAATTCCACAAAGGGATTTTACATTTTTAATGTTTTTGCAGCTTACTATGTTGAAGGTGGTTGGGCCTTTGTGATTATATGAGGCCCCATGGATCTGGCAAGTCTGTGAGGTCTGAGGCTAGACCCATAGTCCAGTCCTCTGACTGGAGGAAATCCAGCAACGAATGAGCTGGTGTCCATGTGTGGATCTTAATAATGACATGGATTTTGTAATTTGTTGTGCAGAAAATAAACCTGGGTTTGTGTAGCCTTACCAGCCATCATAAATTTAACTCTTCAATAAAAAATAATTAGTCTGGTTTCTCCAGATTTTTATTTCCTTCAGGTAGCATGAACAAATGTAAAAGAAGCTTCCTCTGGTCGGCTTTAGATAGACATACAACCAATCAGATGAACCAAACAAAGAATGGTATTTAGGCAACGGGCAACCAGACTATTAACAGAAGACATCCAAAATGGAAAAAACACATAGATCCAAAGTGTTCTTAGAAATTCTGCCACCATATTGGTTGTTTTAAATCGTGGTCCTTGGATGCTCCTGCATGAGTCACAGCATAAAACCCACCCCTGCCCAGTGGAATTGGTTCAGTCTGTACCGGTAGCAAAGGTTGTGAATGGGAGGGCTGGAGAGCCATGATGATGCAAGATGCAAACCATAAATATGAGACTGAACAGCAAAAGGGTCTCAAATCTCTTTTTTTGAATTCACTGTGAGTGTATGTGTGTAATTTTTCTGATGTTTTTATGGGTTTAATTGACTTATTATGTTCAGTTCATTTCGTCTTAATGCCTTTGTGTACGAAATGTGCTACACAAATAAAATGGTCTATAGCCTTGCCTTATTTATTAAACAGTGTTTGTAATCTAATCATTATAGTATTTATTAGTCAAGCCTTATTAAATAAAGTGACTGTATAAACTATTTGATTTTGTTAGGACTTGGAGAAATACTGAAACTCCTTTTTGTATTGAATTGATGACTGATTGTAATAGTAAGAGTAGTTTTGAACAATTTTTTGAATGTGAATTTAGACATATCATGAAAAATTCACAGTCCTGAGGAAAAAAGATTTTCCGACTGTGTTTAAAACCTGATAGGCTCCTATGTATTATTCATTGGGAAGTGTCCTCTAATCTTATGAGTTTGTATTTTCAATGTCATCACTTTCTTCTTTCTTACCTGCTCACTGCAGCAAATCTGTGCTGTCTGTGGTTGTCAGTGCCTGGGACGCTGCGAGGGGAGTTACTTTTTAACCTTGAACTACCCAGGAATCCTCCCCACTGCGCCTCATCTGTTTCTTCTCTCCATACAAACATTTTTTTTTTTTTTTTTTTTTAGATCCAGCAGTGCACCAAGCGGTGACCTGCTCTCCAAACACTCCTCTCAGACTTTAACCACGGTCGCCTGCTGGTGATTCAAGCTGGTCGGCACAAGGAGTATTTAGAGAGAAACTCAGCTGCTTTCCTGTGCGCTCCATCTTCTGCTTGCTCCCTCTCCCTTCATTTTCTCTGTTATCCACTGACGCTGTCTCCCCCTTTGCTTCACATCTCACAGCTGCCTTTGAAGCTCAAAGCTTTCAGGAGAAACGACCTGTTTTGTTATGTTTTACTGCAACATCTTTCTGAGTCTTAAACTCCCAGAGGAGTAAAAGCTTCAACTTGGTGTGCTGTCTGACTTTTTTTTTTCAATTGATATTGGGTTTTATATCACAGATTAAATCAAAAGACACTTTTATTGGTTCTCCATAATTCTTAATAACCCTCTCTCCTTCCCCCGTCACTCTCCTCCCTGACCGTCTATGCCAGGGGTGTCCAAATCCAGTCCTCAAGGGCCGCTGTCCACCATCTCTGAGATGATTCCCAGCACACAAGACACTGGTTTAAATGGATCGATCGCCATCAGCTTGTCATTAAGGTCTACACAAGTCTGTTAACGACACACTCATGTGAATGAGGAGTGCTGAAGATGGGAAACATCAAAGACATCGGCCCTCGAGGACTGGATTTGGACACCCCAGATCTATGCCATCTATGTCATTATTTCCCTGTGTGGATGTGACATGTGTTACAAATCACAAGCACAAGCCCTGCCTCTAGCTCACAACACCTGATATCCATCAAACGGTTTCCAATCAACTCAACACTCAGTTAAAAACATGAAAACTTCATATGTGTAATAGGAATTATTCAGCCATTTCATTTTACCACAATAAACAAAATCCCAGACATGGAAAAAATGATTTCTCTACCAGTTAAAGGACAGATAATTCTACAGATTACAGGCTCCATTAATTATAATCCCTTTTCCCGAGGGAGAAGAGCTGAAATCTGGATTCTTATTTGGAAATGTTTATTCAATTGCTGCTTGTGTGGCCAAATTTATCAAGATTCATGTCCTGCTCACTATAATTCATAGTCCTGCCCAGCCATGGGAAAGTGTATGCAGCACCACACACACATAGCTGCATGTTTGTACATCCAGTAAGCCTCTTGCGCTGTTCCAACAGCACCTCTCTTTTAAAAGAAAGAAAGAAAAGGCTTTTCAGATTTCATCAAACTGATTTATGTCATTTTAATTTCACTCAACAGAAGCAGGTTAAAAATGATAGAACAAATACAGAGGAAATCAGTGCACGTTAGAAGTAACTGTCTCTAATTACAATGAACCTTTGTTAACAAAATTGTGAGCTAACAAAACAAAGTTTTTCCATCTTACATGAGCACAGACGCAGTACTCATTCTTGTGAGGATATTATTGTGCTCTCTCAGGCACAAAGTTGTATTTAGGGGGTGCATATTAATTAGTTTAATGTGCATAAATGGAAAAATGAGTTTTTAGTAATGTGAGAAAGCTGGGAGATACTACTGTGTAATTGAAGTCATCACTTTCTCTCAAAGGGAAATGTATCTATCAATCATTTAATGAATTCAAGCTTCAGCTTGAATTATTATACTTTTACCCCTATTGCATTAAATAATAATCAAAAGGGTGTAAAAATAGAAAATAAACTCTGTACAGCTCATTGTTTTGATTCATATTAATTAAGGAAACAATTCTAAATAAATTGTGCTCTGTTTTCTTTCTCCCAGCACCCTGGGACATCACTTTGTTCAGACCAAAATCACTCTCCTCAAACAGGAAAATCTTTTCTAGTTTTTTTTTTTTCATTTTTTTTTTTTTCATTTTTTTTTATTTTAATGAGAGGTGTAATGACAAATAGAAATCTGAACACCCTTCATCCTCTGAATTCTGCCCTCTGCCTCCACCTACTGGTCACATTTATTATGACGGCAGAAATGATTTGAATGACTGCAGCTCTCCTTTACAACAGATCTGATATACAGCACGATATGACTAAAGGAGACCAGTATTTCTGATACAAAAATAGTTCTGTTCAACACAGCTTGATACAGTTTTTAACATTTGATCAAGATTGTTTAAAGTTTTACAATGCCATTATTTGTTGAACAAAAAGGATATCAAAAGAAAAATATGGAAGAATCATATGAACAATACTAAATACTCCCTTGTATAAGAAAAAAAAGGGGGGGGGGGGGCGGAGTGTACACTAAAGAGGCACTGAAAAGGTTTGGTAGTTCTTCAAAAGTCAATCAGTAATGGCGGAGTTCAAGCAAGGAATACTTATTATGCCAGAGTAAAAAACAAAACAAGAAAACAAGCAAACAGAAGCTGAATGACTGGATACGTCTTTCAGAACCTCTTCTATACCTTGAGGGGAGAATCAGTAATGTTGCTTCCTTGAGCTTTCTCTCTGTGGATATTTTCTGTCTTTGCAATAGTCTTGCCCTTGTGGGCAGATCACTCGAGCTGTTTATTCACATTTCCATTTATGTATTATTTGAAAAAAAAAATTCTATGGGAGTGAGAAACTCTCTTCTAAAGATAATACAGAAGACCTTGTGGCCATCTCTGTAGCTGAGAGCTGCAACTAATTTCCTTTTTTCCTGCCTTTTTTTGCCTGTTGCTTGTATCTAAATATTTTTTGTAAACAGGGTGTCCTCTCTTGATGTTATTAAAGCGTCTGTTACTGATAAAGCCTCCTAACTCAGAGAGCCAGCTTGTCTCCACCGTTACATTTTTGTGTGTGCATTTCAAAAAACATTTGGGGAAATCATAGTTACGAGTAAAACACTGGTTACGTTAACAATATGTACTTCATCATTCATTGTATTTGATTTCCTCTTGAATTTCAATCTGCTGTGTAGCCTTTACGTGCTAGGAACAGTAATGAATGTAACGTAAAAGTCAGTGCCCAGTGCATCATGGGAGCTCCTCTGCAATTGGAGCATTCCTAAAAGGATGGCTCAGGGCTCCTGAACCAGGACCTAACTATAAGCTTTATAAAAAAAGAAAGTATTAAGTCTAATCTTAAAGGTAGTGTTCTCCTGCCTTCTCATTGTTTACTCTAAAACTTGAATGAAGAAACGCTATAACATATTTCAATAACGCAAGAAAAGTAGCAAATTTTGTAAAGTTGTAACTTTGTTTTTTTATATATATCATTTATATTATATTAATCTCATTATATGCTCTTTTCCATATTAAGGTGATTGCAGTGTTCTTCATTCTGAGGTCATGTCAGTACATTTACATCTCGTTACCAGACCAAGTATTATGTCTGACATTTGAGGCTCTTGCAGGTGCAGGGATGTTACTGGTCACGAGAACTTGTCTTGTTTTTGGGACTACAGATATTTTGTCTAAGGCGTTCCTTAAAACAACCGTGTGCCCATTAATCGCTCTCATTCCTGCACTGAATCTACATGGGATGCACAATGACCCTTTGCATGCAATGCTGATTAAAATTCACCGAAATCCAGTTGCCAAGTCTTTATGGTTTGAGTCTTTTTGCTCAGTTTTAGATATTATAGTCACCTAGTGGTTAGCTGTATATACAGGTCCATCCATCCATCATCTATACCCACTATGTCCTGTGCAGGGTCACGGGGGTCTGCTGGAGCCTATCCCAGCTCACATTGGGCGAAAGGCA
>JBAMYA010090321.1:0-21870 GCA_037176975.1 Arrhamphus sclerolepis | reverse complement strand
AATACAATATATAATACAATTTGTTTGCAATTTTTGACATTCATGATTGTATAATTAAAAAGTTTTGGTTGTTGGGAAAAAATGTCAAAATCTGAAATTTTACAACAAAATTAGTCTTTTTTATTTTATGATTTTTACAAGGAAAAGGTGATTTTAGTGCAAAAATCTAATTTTATGAAAGTTATGATTTTTGTGAAATTTTAAATTTGATGTCAGAAAAAAAAAATCACTTTTTATGAAAAAAATGATATTGCAAAAGCTTATTTAAGAAAATGTCTTTTTTCATATTTGTGAGTATGCAAGAAATCTTTTTCATTTGAGTAGCAAGTCCTCAATTTTATGATTAAAGTAGAGATTTTTTTTTTTTTTAATTTTGAGAAATTCTTTTGTTATGACTCAGTCCAAGAACTAGCAGCAGGAAGTCTGACATAGCTGGTTGAGAAAACAAAGAATTATCAGCACTTCAGTGGTAACAGTGGTGTTGATGTGGCCCTTTAAGGGTAACCACAGTGATAATGTGGCCCTTTAATGGTAACCATGGTGATGATGTCAGTCATAATCCATTGATCAACTAATCATCAGCTGGGTTAGGGTAGGCAGAAATGTTTAGAGAAACAGACATTTGTAGGTCTGGAGCATTCAGATGTGTTAACACAATGCCCAGAGGGAAAGACATCAGCAGTGGTCTCATGTCATGTTCACTGTTTGAGCCCAAATATTATTCGTCGCATCTCTGATCGAGATCAGCTATTTTTAACTGACTGTTTATCTTATGTATTCCAAATGAACAGAGCCAGTCTAATTCACATGGTTGCTATGGTAACAGGCAAATGTAGAATTCGCTTTACTTCTATAAGTGTTAAATATTCACATATGACTCATAAGATTGTGACTTTATGGCATGAAACTGCTACTTTTCATCATTAACTAGCTGGTCACAGTTCAGCGCACTTGTTTGAGTTTTTGACTCAAACTGGAAGTTGACATTGACAACCCTTTAGAGTTTCTGCGCTCCTGTAGTGTCAGAGATGGGTGCACGGGTTTGTTTGATATGTTCAGACTTTAGAGCACCAATCTGTGTATGATATAAAAAAATGATAAACGTATTATATATGATTGCTTGTCAAAATCTCTTAGAGCTTCTGGTATGACTTCTGTTTCAAAACTTTTATTCATCACTAAATCAAGTGCGCACCTGTTGTTGGGTAGATTCTTTCACTGTTTAATTATCTGTTTGATTATCTTGCATCTGCTTTTGTATCTTGTGTTGATTATTATTATTTTTTTATTAAATAATGTTTTCTTGTTTCAGTTTTTGCCTTTCCATCTGTTACCTTAAGTATTTAAACCCATATCTGAACCACGTAACAGCATCTACAGGAGCAGTGACTGTGTCTCTGAAGTGAAATTAATGAATGCTCATTTTTCTTATTTTTACTGCCGAGTTAATTTATTCATGCAAAACCAAAAGCTGGAACCTCATTAGACATCTCTCCGTACAATCTGCCATCGCTGGACAGCTAATGGCTTCTTAATAGAGCACCATTTCAGTCTGGAAGGCAGATGCATTCATCAAGCCCTTGTGGACCTCGTCTCTGTGGCGGTGGTCTCGGGTTTTGGTTTATTAAAAAGACAAAACAAAAAACAAAAAAAAAAGAACACACCTGTGAGGATTCCTCAGAGGAATCCAGACCTGTCACCAACTGACATGTCTGGACAAGCAGAGCGAATCCTGATAACCTTATAAACTCTAATTAAACAGAGTTTTTTTTTTTTTAAATTTAATCTGTTGTTTAAACCTGTGAAATGACTTTATTAGTGATCATCATACAGATTATTCTGTCCTACAAGAACCCAGCTGCAGTAACAAAATCTTTGGCAGCAATCTACCAATCACTGTTATTGATCAGATATACAGTGTAGACAGAGAGCTGAAGCCATTTTTTATGTTCCAGAAAAAAAAAACAGTCTTGTGTAATTGAGGTTTTTCAGGAACTAAGCTATAAAAGCTGCTTATTTGCAATATATGTGACTAAATAATTTAATTCCTGTCAAACAGGACTGATTTGGGTTTGTATCAGTCAGACTCTTCACTATGTTCGCTATGCAGCCCACTCCCACCAAATATGCAACAATAACTGTTTAACTATCAATAACATTGATGCAAAGTCATATTTATTAGAAAGATTTAATTTTGTCCACGTAAATAATAATTGTTCCAGTTGTACCAGGGTCAGTGGTGGAGTACCGCAGGGCTCTGTTGTTTGACCGATGGTTTTCTCCTTATGTTTCTTTTAGGAAACATAACATAAATCATCATTGTTACGCAAATGATACTCAGATGTATTTATCCACAATACAGAAATACAGAAAACTGAAGTAATTGTAATTGGTCTCGAGCATGTGAGTAGTGACAGTGTGACTTGGAAGGGTGTGATTGGGAGCAATGACCTCTCTGATCTGAACCTGAGTGGTGTTTTGTTATTGGACTTCTGTGCTAGTCATGGTTTGTCCATAACGAACACCATGTTCAAACATCAGTGTCCATAAGTGCACTTGGCACTAGGATACTCTTAGTTGTAGCTCGATGATCGACTTTATAGTTGTATCACCTGATCTGCGGCCGTATGTTCAGGACACTTGGGTGAAGAGAGGAGCTGAACTGTCAACCACTACCTGGTGGTGAGTTGGATCAGGTGTCGGGGGGAAACCCAAATGTATTGTGAGAGTCTGCTGGGAATGTCTGGCAGGAGAACCTGTCAGACAGATCTTTAACTCCCACCTCCAGCAGAGCTTTAACCACATCCTAAGGGAAATGAGGGACATTGAGTTGGAATGGGCCATGTTCCAAACTTCTGTTGCTGAAGTGGCTGACCGGAGCTGTGGATGCAAAGTTGTTGGTGCCTGTTGTGGTGGCAATCCCCAAACCTGCTGGTGGACACCTTGGGTGAGGGAGGCTGTCAGGCTGGAGGAGTTCTATGGGGCTCGGTTAGCCTGTTGGACTTCGGAGGCAGCAAACAGGTACTGACAGGCCAAGCGGACTGTGGCCTTGGTGGTTTCTGAGGAAAAAACTCAGTAGTGAGAGGAGTTCAGAGAGACCATGGAGAGCACCTTTCGACTGGCGCCAAAAACATTCTGGCAAACCATCAGGTGCCTCAGAAGGAGAAAGCAGTGCTCCACCAATATGGTGTACAGTGAGGGTGGTGTGCTGTTGACCTCAACTGGGGATGTTTTTGGATGGTGGAAGGAATACTTCAAGGATCTTCTCCAACACATCTTCCATGGAGGAAGCTGAGTCTGGAGACTCTGAGGTGGGGTCATCCATAACTGGGGCTGAGGTTGCTGAGGTAATTAAGAAGCTGCATGGCAGCAGGGCTCCGAAGGTGGATGAGATCTGCCCTGAGTTCCTTAAGACTTTGGATGTTGTGGGGCTGTCCTGGTTGACACATCTCTGCAACATTGCGTGGACATTGGGGGAAGTACCTTTGGATTGGCAGGCCGAGGTGGTGGTTCCCCTTTTTAAGAAGGGGGACCGGAGGGTGTGTTCCAATTACAGGGGAATCACACTCCTCAGCTTTCCTGCTAAGGTCTATACAGGGGTGCTGGAGAAGAAAGTCCGCTCGATAGTTGAACCTTTCATTCAGGAGGAACAATATGGGTTCTGTCCTGGCTGTGGGACACTGGACCAGCTTTATATCCTCAGTAGGGTCCGCGAGGGTTCATGGGAATTTGCCCAACCAGTCCACATGTGTTTTGTGGACTTGGAGAAGGCATTTGACCGTGTCCCTTGGGGTGTCCTCTCGGGGCTGCTCCAGGAGTATGGGGTACGGGGTCTGTTGTAACTGGGTACCTGGTCCTTGTACAGGCAGAGCGAGAATCTGGTCCGTATTGCTGGTTGCAAGTCAGGTTCTTTTCCAGTGAGAGTTGGACCTCGCCAGGGCTGCCCTTTGTCACCGATTCTGTTCATAACTTTTATGGACACAATTTCTAGGCGCAACCAGGGGCAGAAGGGTTCCAGTTTGGTGACCTCAGGATTGCCCCTTTGCTCTTTGCAGATGATGTGGTCCTGTTAGCTTCATTGGGCAGGGACCTTCAGCTCTCACGGCAGCAGTTTGCAACCAAGTGTGAGGCGGCTGGGTTAAAAATCAGCACTTCCAAATCCAAAACCATGGTCCTGTGTTGGAAAAGGGTAGAATACTCTCTCTGGGTTGGGGATGAGGTTTTGCCTCAATTGGAGGAGTTTAGGTAACCTGGGGTTTTGTTCACCAGTTAGGGGACAATGGAGCGAGAGATTGACAGACAGATCGGTGCGGCCTCTGCAGTAATGTGGGCTATGTACTGGTTTGTTGTAGTGAAGAGGGAGATGAACCAAAAGGCAAGACTCAGTTTACTGTACAGTCTTTGTTCCCACCCTCACCTATGGTCATGAACTGTTGGTAGTGACCAAAAGAATGAGATCAGGGAAACAAGTGGCTGAAATGAGTTTCCTCCATAGGGTGGCTGGACTCTCCATTCAAGATAAGGTGAGAAGTTCAGTCATCTGGGAGGAACTCAGTGTCGGGCCGTTGCTCCTTCACATCGAGAGGAGCCAGTTGAGGTGGTACAGCTATCTAGTGAGGATGCCCCCTAGATGCCTCCCTCAAGTTCCAGGCATGTTCGACCGGAAGGAGGCCCCAGGGCAGACCCAGGACAACCTGGAGAGATTATGTCTCTCGGCTGGCCGGGAACGCTTTGGTGTTCCCCCGGATGAGCTTGAGGAGGTGGCTGGGAATTGCGACATCTTTCCTTCCCTGCTCAAGCTGCTGTCCCTGTGACACAATCTCAGAAAAGTGGGAGTTGATGGAGTAATTATGGCAGTCAGAGGAGTTTGACACCCCATCATTTCTTCAGAAATTTTAACTTCTGTTTTGTACAAGATAATGTTAAAAAAGACGGACCGAACCAAAATGTGTTCACTTACCTGATTGCTTTTGGAAATGTCTTTATTTTAGTTGGAAAAAATCTTTACATGGTCAAAACTTTCTTGTGTTATGTCATGCTTCGGTCTGTATATTTTATATATTTTATCTTCTACATCTTGATCTAGAGGAGCTTGTTAGCTTCAATTCAACAAAGGTTGCTCCTCAGGGATCTGTCCTGGGACCACTTCTGGCTATTTCACATATGATGTCATTGCCATTTTGTTCCTCTATTATTAGTTTCCCTCTTGAGAATTTCTCTTCGTTTTTGTTTTCATGTGGTCATCTTGATTCAAACAGAGGTCAGATGATGCATCAGGAGCTTCAACTAAACCAGTTCCTCATTCTGGAGATGAGTATATTCATTCATCCATAAAAAAAGACTGATGTAATTTTAAATTTCTGTCTATCAACGTCAGAATAGTCATCAGACCTGTCGTCCTCCTGTCACTCCATCACTCTTCAGCCTCTTTCTACTCCTTCATATTCATTCCCTCACTCCTTCTCCTCCTTATCCTTATCCACCTACTTTGCCACTGCTTTCTCAAAAGAATGAGTTCTTATCTTTCTATTATCCTCTTATTCAGCTTCTCTTCCTTTGCGTCTGCAGCCAGGTTCTCTGTCCTCCATCATCCTCCTCTTCTTCTTCACCCATATCACAATTTCTGGATCTCTCGATGAATTCCTAATGAGGCCCGACTTTGTGTTTGCGAGAAATCAGCAGCTTTGTGAGAAAACATTTCTGGAGATAAACAGCAAGAAATTAGATCACAGCTCTGCTGCACATTTATGCGACTTTTGCTTTCCAATGGAGGACATCCAGTTAAGTCCAAAAGTTAGAACCTCATGTTTTCATCCTGGGACATGCTCCTGCAGACCACTGGGATCCTAAACCAGGATTAAGAGGGTATAGATAATGGATGGTTGCTTACAAAGGAATCAACTCCCAACCTCAGTCCAGGAGGCAGAATCCCTCTCTACAGTTAAGGTTAGACTGAACCCCTTCCTTTTTCATAAAGCCTTCAACTTTATAGTCTCTTAGACCATCTCCTAGTTATGCTGCTATAGACCTAGGCTGCTGGGGGGAGTCGTATTGTACACTGAGCATCTTCACCCTGTCTGTCTGATCTCAGGCTCAGATTTCCTGAATCATTTAATACAGGTTACAGACTTTAGCTCAGGAGTGTCCACATCCAGTCCTGGAGAGCTGCTGTCCTGCATGTCTTAGATGTTTCCCTGCTTCAGCACACCTGATTAAAATAAATGCATTGTTAACAGACTTGTGCAGACCTTGATTACAAGCTGATGGAGATCCATTCATTTGAATTAGGTGTGTTGTTGCAGGAAACAGCTAAAGCACGCAGGACAGCATCCCTCCAAAGTGGCAAAGCTGCTCATTTTAAAACAATGATTAAAAACTCAGAATTTGCTGTTGAAAAGTCTGTTTTTGTGAAATTTGAAATAAATAAAAAAAAGTTGTGACAAAAGTTGTAGTTCTGGTTGAAATACAAATTTTACTAATTAAATATGTTTTCTTTATAATGTTTATAATGTCTTTGCTATGAAATTTTCTACTTTGAAAAAAGAAAAATTTGCTCTTAATAACAAATAGTTCTAAAAATTTAAAAAAATACAGCAAAAATTCCTTTATTTTGTTAGTCAATATGACAATAAAAATGTGACAGGTTTGATTTGATGATTTGAGAATTGTGACCAAAATTAGTTACAATGTTGCAAAACTTTACAATTTTGCAGCAGAAATGTATGATTTTAAGACAAAAAAAGCCACAAATCTTTGATTTTACAACAAAATTTAACAATTATCAGGAATAAAGTTGCCGTTGTGTAATTCAACGTTTTACGACATGAAATTGTGATTTTAAGTCAAAGTTGTGATATTTTACAAAAAACTATTGTGATATTATATTGTAATTATACCTGTAAGTCAGTTTTTTGTTGTTTTTTACAACTAAAAGCCAGAATTTAACATTAAAAAAAGTCTAGTTTTCATGAAATGTACTAAATTTGGATTTTCACAACAAAACAATTGACTTCAGGACAAATATTGGACTTTTGCCAAAATTGTGACTTTTTTTTTAAAAAGTACTTTTTTTTGTAAAATGTTTTAATGTCAGGACGTAAAGTTTCAGCAATACAAAGTTCATAATTGTTTCTCCTGAAAAAGTTATGATTCTGCTAAATTCATTTGAAATTCTCTATTTTGGGATTTTAATTTTACAAAATGTGCTTTATATATAAGTAAGTATAAGTTTGCAATTATAAAGGAATAATGGTGCTGTTATGTGCAATTCAAAATTTTATGGCATAGAATTGTAAAAGTGTGATTGGAAAGGATGATTTTTGGCAGGAAAGAGGGGCTTACAGTTCCTTGGGGGGTTTGCAGAAGGAAGATGGGGTAAGCAGGATTTGTGGTGAGTCTTTAAGGTCCAGAAAAACTGAACCTGAAGCCAGCGGGCAGGAAGATGAGGTGTCGGAGCTGCAGCAACGTAAGATGGTTGAGATTCTTGCTCATGAGCATGAGAGTGACAGCTGAGAACCTGGGTGAAACAAAAGAGAAGTGAGCTGGAAACAAGTCCAGGTTCTTCACAGAAGAGCTCAAAAAGTCTAGGAGAGTCCCAGGTCATGAGTTACAAAACTGGAGCCACACAGACTGGCTAGAGACTACCACGTAGGAGTAACCATCCAGCAGAGAGTGGACCAAACGAGCTACAGGTGCGCTCCACTCAGGACTGCTCACAGCAGGGAACCAATCAGGAGAGGGACTCCGACTATCACACACACGCACACACACACACACACACACACACACACACACACACACACACACACACACACACACGTAACACTCAGATCCCAACAGCTTCAGTTTGTTTTAAGGTTTTGGATGTTCATTTCTTCGTTCCCGCTACAGGTCTTCAGCCAGGTTTTGACCAAACCTTGACTAGAATGTTCTGGGACTTTAGTTGTAGTAAACATTGAGAGAACAAAAGTTGTCAGGCAGGAATATCGTCAGCAGGTTCAGAAAAATGATTAAATGAATAATTTATGAATCAGACAAACACTGAAGATTTGAGCTGCAGTCTGAGGGAAGCGGGACTGTGGTTTAGTACGCATCATTAAAAAAAAACAAGGGAGAAAAGGCTGAGAAATGCTTCAATGGAAACATGTATTTGAGAAATGTTTATGAGGACACAAACACATCTGACACTGTGTCATCATAAATAAAGCCTGCAGCTTTTTGTCAAAAGGAAACGGACTCAGAATAATCATTTTAAATACACGATGTGGGTGGCCTCCAGCGATGAAACAGCTACTATCCCTCTAATGAAAAGTTAATGTCAGATACCACACTGCAGATCAAAGGTCGACTAGAAAGAAAACTGAATGTGATTTAAGGCAGCAAAGCGTGAATAAATCTGTTCTGCAGCAGGAATCGCTGGGAGGCCAAGAGAGCAAGAAAAAGTACACTATAATGTCAAAAGTATTCGCTCACCTGCCTCGACTCGCATATGAAGACTTCTGGTTGAGTGGAGGCTCGCGCATCTTGCTCCCACTACTTCCTGGTAATCTTTAAGTGTCTTTTTATGGTTTTCATAAACACTCATTGGACTGTGTATTTGTACTCTATCATGAGTTTCCTCATGTTCAAACCTTGGATTATCAACTCCAGTCAAATATTTCCTGGTAACCCTGCACCTGCACCTGGATGGCTTTTCCTCCCTCACATGAAGTATGTCCATCACGGGTCTCGGCGGAATTTCCATTTCAACAACTCCAATACTACTCGACCCTTCTGGTCCACCACTTGTCGTCCTCCAGAAACACCAACCAGGGTGTTGACCACAGCGGCCTGGCCAGCCTAGCGGGGTTGGCTAACACTCCCCTCAGACAGGACAACGCTGCTGTCAACATCTGCTCAACATCTGCTCAACATCCACTCACTCAAGAGGAAAGGTAATCTCATCCAGGATCTCCTCACTCAAGGGCGTAAGTTTGGTCTCAACTTTGGTAGGGACCCTTCCCAGCAATGCCCCCATTCACTGAACTATGCTGAACAAGCAAATACTTAATTAAAATGAGTTAAAATTTACATGGCCACATGTTCATGGCAGGATATTTTACAGCTAAGATCACAAAACTGCTGGCTCAGTTTTCTCATCTGGCAGTATTACTTAGATCTACATTAAGTTTAGTTGCCTTGATTGAAGACCCAAAACAGATGCCTTCGTCTGTCACACGCAGAAACAAACTGGCCGCAGTCTTTCAGGTGTAATAAATGTTTACACTGATAGTGAGCCATGGTAGTGTCTCATCACACTCACCTGAAGCCCTGACGGTCCAGATGCTGCTTCCTCAACCTGCACTGCATCTGTACTGGATCTCTGTTCCTGGTTGGATTTCAAAGTAATGCATCAATGAACAAAATATAGACCCTATATGATGACTATATACATTATACTTTTTAAACTTATGAGAAAAAACTTTTGAATATTACAGGAATGTCCAAAGTTTTGGCTTTGCAGAACAAATTTTGTTTATAATTAAAAAAAAATAGAGAGAAAAAAAGAACATCTCCTGATTAAAAGAAATGCTAATGTAAAAATAAAACCAGCCTACTAGCATTCATTACATTTATGCCATAACACTTTACCTCTTATAATAACAACAGTCTGCCTCGTCCTTTTTCTCTCTTATTTTAAAAATCAATAAATGTGTTAGAAAATGTCTTTAAAGCTGATTCTTTTGCCCATTTTTAGGATAAATTCAACTTTCAAAATCTCTCACTTTTCACTTTTATCTTATTGACACTTTAAACTGTGTGAAATAAATGAAAAAAGGATCTGATTTTTCAGCAACTTTTCACATTAAAAACACTGTAAATGACCACATCCTAAGCTTTTCAGAAGACAAAAATTTTATTTCAATTTTAATAAAACACAAGCAGTTTTGTTTGCCTTGACCTTCTGATTTGACTCATACTGCTGATGAAGTCCAGAAATGAGCAGGCGTTTTTCTCAGGAATGATATTTCACTGCAGAGGAACATTTTCCTTGTCTTCCTTTTTGTGGGATACTTGTTTGTGTTTTCACACAATACTTTGAGCACCTCTGTGTCAAAAACCACTGCAGGTGCTGGTGAGAGAAGCTTGGCCCTTCGTCAAAATATGGCAAAACAGCACTCAACACTACCATTTACGATTATTTGAAAATATTCAATTCAATTTATTTATATAGCGCCTATTTACAACAAGTCATCTCTAGGCGCTTAAGAAACCCAGAGCTTGACCCACGAGTACATGGCAACACCATCAGTGGCAAGAAAAAACTCCCTCATATAATTTTCTGACAATGTCAGAAATCCTACAACTGCGTCTTCTTTCTAGCCAATTAAAATTCAACTTGAAATGGCATATTAATTAAACTAGTGTCATTACAAAGAAAAGTAAGATTCAGAAGAATCCTCTAATTCCTGTCCATCATCAGAACCAGGTTCTTCTTCATGCCGAGTTCACATTAAACGATTTCAGGCCATCTCAGATGGAAGATGGGCAACTGTGGGAAAAATGCTCCATTATAGCTCAGAAATGGTGGTGGTAGATCTCACAATGAGACAGGAGCAAAGGTTAAAGAAAGAACTGTCATGCGACCAAAGACAGGCAGTGACAGATGTCAGCAATGTCAGAAATTTGGTGGAATCAAATTTCTTGCAAACAAAAGTCACAGGTTGGCATCAAATTAAATGTATGACTTGATTGTAAAGGATAAAAAAACAACAAAAAAACACGTGTTTAGGTTTCTGTATGAGTGAAATTTAGCATGATATACTTGTTGATCAAAGGTGCTTTCATTGAAATTCAGTTTGACAGCCTGTCAGCTAACTAACCGATAGTAACGCACCATTAAATAATATAAGCATTAGTGTTCCAGTAGCATAACAACAGCGCCAGATACAGAGAAACGGGAAGCAAAATGTGCATTTCAAAGAATTAAGACACTTATTTTCCTTTCAGAGCACATGAACGCTACTATGACAACGCTAACTTTAGAGTCATCAGTGTATTAGCACATGACACGATGACGCTCCATTTACAGCCTGAAATACACTCACTTATTTTTTGTCATAGCCACACAGGCTAACATGCTGTAAATCAATTATGAAACCATTTCACTTTGTGCAATGTGACTTGCATTATTCTTATGGTCTGTAAAAATCTCAAGCGCCTAGAGATGACTTGTCGTAAATAGGCGCTATATAAATAAATTGAATTGAATTGAATTGAAAAATCGTACAATGTCAACCCGGCATGAGCTGCTTCTTCTTTAAAACATTTTCAGCACACTAAAGCTGACAAAAGCGTTTTTTTAAATCACAAGTTGTTTTGTATCAGCAGATACTGATGATGCTATTCTGCATATGTCCGCATCGCTGTGTCAGCTGCAGCCTCAGTCAAGAATGCTCATCATCGTATAGTCTTATAGGGGCCAAGACGAAGCAAATGCAAATCCTAGTGGGAGGTGGTATGACCTTATATGCAAAAATCGTACAGTCCTGACAGGCAAGACCTGCCCCAATCGCCTGAATTGCAGTGATTCTAGCCAATGAAATTAGTTGTTTAAAAGTGTGTTTGCTTTGCTTCACAAAAATATGTGTAGTCTATTTTGGAATTAGTTTGCACAAAATCCAGTTGGCAAGAAGTCAGACAAGCAAGGTAGAGATTCTGATGCATTTTAAGATAAAACACCTGGTGCGACCTCCAACTTGAACACTGACATCACATCTTTGTGTAAACAGTTCGGACAAACCACATGGAAGTTGAAAAGCATAACCCTGTTAAACGTGTAATTCCAGAAAAACAAGACATTGCAAGAAATACATCAAACAAGCAGACTGACTGGGAAAACCTGTAATGTCACAAATCAAGGTGAGGAGACGGCACTAGCAAATACTTTGCTTTTGAGGTGTTCCCATAGGACAATAAAAGCTCGGCAAAAACCACGTAACTGCACTTTTAATTTCTGTCAGACTGTGGCATCATCCTCCAGTCTAATTCAACCTGCCCAAGTAACTCAAGCGTGCTGCTGTTTTTATCCACTAGGTGGCAGCACTAGAGTTGACCCGTTGCATTTTGGGCACTCATCAAACCTTTGCTTTCACATTTTTCTCCATTTGCTTACAGATTTTCACTACTCTGTAAAAATTCCTGGGCAAAAGAAAGCCAGCACAATTTTATAGGTGCACATTGTTTACAATGCGGAAAACAAAGGACTTTGCTCTGACATAAAAAGATAGAGCTATACCCCCTTAAAAAGCAGGTCTTCAACTGAGTGTGTAATCCATTTTTATTTCTAAAACGGTGAAGCAGTTCTTTCAGGACAGTGCTTTCAGTGGAATAGTTTGGAGAGAGATAGCATGAAATACAGCACAGATCGCTGGTTTAAAACCAGTAGCTGCCACTGCAGCTGTTGATTGCCCTGTTCCCTTACACATAAATATGTGATGATTCATATTTTACTTCTCTACAGTATAACTCTTTCTCAATGTCTTCCTGTGCTTTGCCATACTGGGGTCTTAGGTATTGGTTCCTCACAACTGGTCCCCATCTCCAAGCATTAAACTATGTAATTGGTCATCCAAGATAGATGTGGATTAGGGTGTGAAAGGACACTGAGAAGAGCTGCCACAGGTGAGGAAGCTGACTTAAATTTACTTGTTTGCGATGGTTTAAATACCATACGCAAACAAAGGAGGAGAGGTCCGTACATATGTAATGTCTGACTGAGGGAAAACTGTAGAACTGTGCTGAAGCGAGGGGCTTATACGTGGTTACTCTGCAATAGTCTTTTGCAAATGTGCATTTCATAGCATGTTTCTGCCACTTGGGGGCAGTCTCAGCAATGAGTGGAGCAGTAAAGCCTGATTTATGCTTCTTTATAGCAGACAGGCAAGTAGGCCAGGCAGCGTGGTGGATGCTCAGGACTTCCTTTATGTAGCTCAGACATAACAATGGAGAATATAAAGTATCTAATGTGAATTGGTGCTGATAAACACATTGTCATGTACCATAGTTATTTTTACAGATATTGCAGTAAACCTGACTTACATACAGTGGCAGTGGGAAAGATGAAGAAGAACAAATCTTGAACCAATCACATTCTTTTGTGGCCCAGTTATATTTACGAGAGAGATGCTCAACAGGGTCCAGTGTTGCTTATGACATAGGTCTCACCCTCATCATGTGGGAAGTGCAAATCAGCCTTTAGGTCTGTGTTCCCCTTTGTCTTGTTGGTCCCGTAGCTTTGTTAGCAATCATGGACAAAGATCAGCTTTGTGAAAGCAATCAAGATTGTGCAGAGCTACTGTGAAAGCTTCATACCCATCCTGAAACTGGCCGTTGTTGTCATCCCCCCTCCTGGTTCACAAACCTGTCTGCACTGGTTGAATTCCTTATCACCTTCAGATTACTTGGGGTGAAGGAGATTATGTGCCTCATGTAACTGGACAGGGTTACCATTCTTGATCTCCAGGTGCATCAGTCAGGTCCACTTAGTCCTCAGAGCAGGCCACTGGGAATGTAGACATGTGGTGGAGGATAATGTCTCAGCAGGTGGTCTGACCACAAGTAGCTGGTCTTATAATAAATGCGATAAGACTCAGTCCAGTAACAGATGAGGACCTGCTTCAGAGAAGCTCATGAATCTGATAACCTGTGAACCTGAACAGGTAACCTGCTGCTTAATGCCTGATGTTATCAAGCATTAGTTTAGCAGAACACAAACTGTGAATCATGAAAAAGTAAAAAGTCACATGGTGGTGTTGGTGGTCACATACTTGGAGTTATTGCAGCAGCCCTGAGAGGGACTGCTTTGACTACATTGAGGAGTTTCTTATACTCTCCAAAAGCCTCAGTCCTGAACGTTCAGCGGTACAGACTCAGTTGCTAAGACCTGTCTCTAACCTAAAGTACTCAATGTAGCCCTTTTTTTAAGTTAACCATTTACATCCCTTTGGTCATTGAACGTGGCTTGGCCAGCTGTCTTTTGTTAATTTTAACACTTGAAAGCTTTTGAAAGATAATTTGGAAAATGTTGAAGAGAAACTGAGATGAACATGCACAGTTGCATCTAGAAGCTTACATGCAGTCTGGAAAAGTTGAGGGAACTTTTCCTGTTTTTTTTTTCCTGATTTTGTTTCATTTATTCTTAAAATGTGATATTTTGTTTCTTGAAAGTCAGAGGTTTACATGAACTATGTAAACTGTGGTCTTGGAGAAACCTCGGTAATTATAGTCAGAAGCTCCTAACAGGCCAATTGACATGCATTTTAAGGTACAGTTTCAATCACAGGGCCTCATTGAAAGGCCTCATGGGAAATCAAGGGAAATCAACAACACCAGGAAAGACATCACGGCCTTCGCAAGTCTGGTCTATCCTTGGGTTCAGCTTTTGAGATGCCTGAAGACTTCTTTGCCCCAGAGATGAAGATCCTTTGATGGGAAATCTAGAGATGAAATCCAGAACAGCAACGAAAGTTCTTGTGAAGATGTTGGTTGGAAACTCAGTGTGATTAACCTCCGTTTATGCACCTCCTGTAACAACCTCATGTTTAGGAGAAAGCTAATGCTCCAAAACCACCAAAAAGAAGCCAGATTACAGTTTGCAGCTACACAAGGGGGAACAGAAGATGTGTCCTGACATCTGCTGAGCGGAAGTGGAAGTGTGCCATGATGATCATTGACTTGCTTGCTGGCCTCAGGGCACCAACCCAACTGTGAAGCATGGGAGTGGAAGCATCATGACGTGGGGCTACTTTGCTGTTGCTCCTCACTAAACAGATGAGGAAACAAGATACTAAAGCAAGATATCAAGACATCAGTTAAAAAATTCCAGCTGCGGTGTGGATAAGCCTTCCAACTGGACAATGACCCTAAACATTTGTCCAGATTAGGTGGAATCGGGCGAAAGGACATCAGTGCGAAGGTGCTGAGGTGACCTCAGTCGTGTAGAAAACTCCACCAGCTCTGTCAGGAGTGATGGACAAAAGTCCCCCAAGATATGTTGAGAAGCCAGTGGTGACGCAGAATATTGGAGCTGAATTAAACAGTCTAAAGACAACTCTAGCAAATACGAAACAGGCGTACATCAACGTCTGACCTCGAAGAAAGCTCTATGAAGAGAAGTCTTTGTCTTTTCCCAACTTTTTTCAAATTAAAAATAAATATCAGGCAAGGTTTCCTCAACTTCACTGAGCCTTTTTTTCTAAACTGCATCAGAATCATCTGGCTGCATCTGTGTGCTGTTTTATGTTTCTACACACTTATGAAATTTTGTTGTATCCTATCATTCTTTTAAATCACCTTTCTGTTGTTTAATGTGTCATGTAATATCAAATGTTTTCTTTTTACGGTTGTTATGTTTTATTTATTTGTGCTGCATCATGTGCATTGTGTCCTGTCGATTAAATGACAAAAAGAAAAAAAACACCAACAACGTGAGCCAGTAACTCTTTCTTTCTTCAGCTAAGAGCCCAATACACCTGGCAGCTGGTTCCAGGGTTGATGTAGGCATTCACCGGGTAAGACGTGGATTTATTGGTGAAGACATATGGACAGTTCATGTGTCTTTCGTTATTTATCAGTTTTCTTAGATTTGGAGGTCCATCAAGTCCTAATCTTGAGGTAGGACCAGCTGGACGTCATCCTTCACCAGGTTGGGAATGACATCCTGCTCCGGCGTTTAATGAGCATGTTTTGACCATCTGTCCTCTACTTTTTATCTCATCAGTTGTTTCAAGATGAAGATTGACACCAGCCTGACTATGCCCCAACTCTCAGATGTTCTGTCCCAAGCTGGTCTCCAGTTTGCCGTGGCAACGGAGGATGACTTCGATGAAATAATGGCCATGAGCCAGGACATCTACGGCGGCCTCGACTACCTTCCAACCAGATACTCAAGCTGGCTGAAGGAAACTAACCGCATAGTTATACTGGCCCGCAAGCAGGGGAAAGTGGTGAGTTCACTCAAAATAGCATTTAAATAAAAACATGCGAGTCCAAGTTCAGACTGCGGTGAGTTTGTGAGTATTTGACAACTCAGAATGTCCACAGGAGCAGATGCTTGGGTGCTTTCATCAGTAGGACCCCCTTCTTACCTCAGTCACCACAAGCTAGCCATTTTAGCTTGGCTGAGCTCACACTAAGCTGTGATGCTAACTAACGTTAACTTATAATTCACTCTAGTCATATCTATCCATCCACCCTCAATGCTGATATTCAATTTAATAAATTTTACTACTATAGCGTCTATAACAACACAATTTGTCTCTAGGGACCCAGAGCATGATCACATGGCAAAGCCTAACAGTGGCAAGAAAAAAACTCATGGGGGGACCCTCCTGCTGATAGCTAGCTAGGTAAAGGAAGACATGAGGAGACAGGTGCAGGTAAATGGTGGGATAGTGGGATAGATGGAAGGCTTGGGAAGTGCAGGGGTGCGCAATATCACCATGGCGCCACCTGAAAAAGGCGGTGCCAAAACCAATGGTAGCTTCAGTTTCTTAGTTTCAGTTTTAGGTTATTTTAATTAACTATAATAACCCTGGTGGTCCTTGAATATGTTGATCTTTGAAATCTTCTCAGCCAATAGAATTGGTGGCATTTTACACTAGTTTGTCACTAAAGAGATCATCCAATCAGAGCAAAGGAAGTGTGTGTCTGGTTGATGTGGTAATCTACCGTTTCAGGTCTTGTTTGTTTCCACCAGAAACAGAAACCGTGAGAATGGTTTCTGGCAGAGAGATGTTGATTCCTGTTGGAACAGATGACGCTCTTAGACGGTATCAGCCTTTTATTGGTGTCACGTAGCAGCTGGTTTTGGTTTTCAAACTGCATCCTCGTCTTTTTGTGATGTGCTCACTTAAAGCAGGGGTGTCACATCATCACCATGGTTACCAGTAAACCGATAGTTATTCTTTACTTTCTCAGCCAACTAGATTTCCTGTTAGTTCTGGACTTGGCCATAGAATTAAAAGAAAAAAAGCAAATTTATGTCACAAAATCTCAAAGTTCACAACTTTTATCATGAAATCGAGAATTCTGTGCTAAAATCAATTTTTCTTAAATTCCAATTTTCTGTTGAAAATGATCAACTTTGTGCCACATTTTGACATAAGTTAATTTTACAAAAATCACGTGTTTCGAACTAAAATGAGCAATATTTTCCTGTAAAATCTTTCGCAAACTTTTCCTAAATCCTGACTTGTTGACATAAACCAGCTGCAGTTATTCCACTCTTTGATGTCGGAACTGAATCAAAGTCACAGGGTTATAAGTTTATGATTGTCTTTGAAGTTGTAGGCCTCAAGTCTGACACCTGTGATTTAAAGGTTTGGTGTTGGATTTGTGTTTTGTTTTGATGGAAGTGGTCTTAATTGGATCAGAGATGAGGGTTTGATGATGAGCGTGCACGTGTATATTTTGTCAAGCTTTGTGTGTTTAGAAATGACTCAAATTCTAAAAGTTTGAAGAATTGACTGGCTCAGCAGACGTAGATGGAGAACCTGATGGTTTACACCCGTAGGGGCTGATGATGAGAAGGTTTCCTGTGTCTTCCCGACAGATTGCTCTGGAGTCGGTGTGTGTGATTGACAACGGCGAGACCATGTTGGTGGAGGGTCTCCGCGTTGCCCCCCAGGAAAGAGGCAAGGGCGTAGCAGGAGTGCTGCTGCGCTTTTGCTCTGAGCTGGTCAAATCCAAGTACCCGGACGTCAAAGTGAGCCGCTTGACCCGCGACGATCCGCTTGGACCCAAGGACTTCCAGAAGTACCGCATCATAACTAAGCAGGTACAACCAGACCAAAAGCTTTAACTGTACTCGTCTGTGCTGATGCTTTCTGGCTGGTGGAAAGAGAACCGTTGGCCTTTATCCCAGTCAGTGTCTTTCTTCTTCAGGGTATCCTGCTGGTGCGCTTCAGAGCTGAGGAACTCAAACAGCGACTGTCTGAGCTCAGTCTGAGTGGAGGCCTCCATTCCTCTGTGTCCTCCAGCCTTTCTCCTGTGCGTCTCGATCATACAGCCATAAACCGGCTTTATCTGACCACCGACCTGATGCAGGGCGTCCTGCCCAACGCCACCATCATTCAAGACTGGCAGCCGTTCAAGCTGCTGCCCAGTAACATGGCCATCCTCCTGAAGAAGGACATCGACTGGATGGTGGATGACGTGTCCACCCCGACCGTGGCCAGCCTCTGCACCTTCCCCTTCAGGGTGCCCATTGGAGATGACTGGTAAGTGTCCTTTTCTATAGCTTCATATGCTAAAGCTGATGTTGCATAATAACAAAAGGACAATTACAGCTGCTGGTAAGGGACACGTGGACAGGTAGAACCAGCTGGTGCTCAAGCTCCTCCCCCTTTGGCCCCTGACTAAATCAGAGCACTTTCTGGAGAGCGATGGTGGAGCATCTTTTTCACCATCGAAAGCAGAATAAAGGATATATCAGGATAAATATATAGATTGATAGATAGAACTTGAAATTCAAAGAGTTATGAAAGAGTTATGACTTTTTTACAGGAGATTCTATAAAAAGTCATGATTTTAGGACCAAAAAAAGAGAGATTTTGTTGTCAAGAGTTTACAATTTTGTAAAATTTCTCAAAATTTTAGATTTTAGCCAAAAAAATAGCTTTTTCTGATAATACAAAATTTAGAATTTTACAACAAGTCTTTGGGGGTTAATTTTTAAAGTTTCAATATGAAGTCACAATTTTTGATTGTCAAGAAAAATTGGATTTTTATAGCAAAAGTGTGCAAATTCTCTAAAAGTCATGATGAATTTAGGACGAAATGTTGGGATTTTAATGTCCAGAAGTAACGATTTTGTAAAAATTGTTTTTTGCAGTTTTTTCGCAAACTTTTTAATTTTACAATCAAAAGTGATCTTTGCAGTAATGCAAAAATTTTACAACAAAACGATGTAATTTTAGTACATAAAATTGCAATTTCATTTAAAAAATGAAAATCAATATTTTACGAAAAAACTTTTCAGTCTGGAGTCAAAATGTTTCGAATCAGGACTTCATGACAAAAGTTTGTGATTCCGTGATTCTCTCTCAGTCGTGCTTTTTCTTATTGTGGTTTCAGTTCTGAAATGAGTGTCAAATCAGTGCCACATCACTCAACAGCAGAGGAGGCGGGGCATAGCTGAGATGTAGTAGCTCACTGGCTGCTGGACAACCTGATAATCTGAGACGAGTGTGTCCTCTCTCACCTGTTGTTATCTTATTGTGTTCACATTCTGAATACAGTTGATGACACTTCTAAGAATTAAGCTAAAATGATCTCATATTTTAACATGAAATTTAAAAAACTCCAGTCCCAGGTGGTACAAGGTTCTAGTTCCCTCTACTCCTTGCTTAAACTCATCCCAGCTTTTCTGATTTGGACTTGTGCACCCGTATATATTCTTGTTTCCACTCTTTCCTCCAACAGGTACTACCTGAACATCGACATGTTCGGGAAGGACCTGAACCTGGCTCAGCAGCAGTTCGTGGGCCACCTGCAGCGCCACACCGCCACCCTGAAGGGTCATGTGATGTGCCAGATCTTCCTGGACCCGCCGCTCTGGAAGCCCATGTCCGAGTTCTGTCACGATGCCTTGAACGTGGAGCTGGTGAAGGAGTACACCGAGCAGTGCGTGGTGGAGTCAGATGTGGTCTAGCTGTAGGAGAGGATGCTGAAAGGCCAATAGGGAACGGACAGAGTTCACCTACACTAAACAAAAAAATAAAACAAAATACAACCCTCTTATCTAAGTAGAGAGAAACCAAGCAAACTAAATAAGCGAGACCTCTGAGAATGCGGTAGTTTTTAATGTAACACAGAAACGTAAACCCCTGAACATGATCCCAGTCATCTGAAGCAGGTCTGTGGCTCATTCCCACTCTCAGATGATAAGCGAGTCTTCAGCCGGTCATCCGTGTAGATTTGTGTCATCCTTCTCCTAAACTCAGCTTTGCATGAAGGTCCCTGCATGTGAATTCAGAGTCCTCCAGTTTTACCGAGAGAAAACTGTTTTTTTTCTCCCAAAAAAAAAACAAAACACAACAAAACAAAACAACAGAAATGGTATCAATATTAATGCGAGAGATCGAAAGCTAAGCATTGTGAAGCAACGCAAGAAAAAAAAGCCTCAAAAGTCACTGCAGAGTTTGAAATGTTTCGTATTTAGCAGAAAGATCGATTTAGAACGGTGAACTTGAGAAGCAAATGCTCTTCGTTCTCGAGTTAAAGCACCTTTCTAGCATTTCCAACCTTTCAGTCGTGCTCTCTCTGTAAATACTGAAGCTCTACGTGTACAAAGTTAGCTGGTTTCTAAATCTGCACAACTCTAAAGGCACTTTATTGAAACTGCAGGCAGGCCGTGGAAGTCACCCGCTGTTGCTGATGGATGATGGCAGCTGTGTGCGAACACAGTCCTGTTAAAAGAAACACAAATATCTGACAATTTACAGGAGTGAGCGGGAGTATGGGAACTCTGGAATTGACTGGTTTCTGCTTTTCTGCACTAATTTGCCCTAAAATGTCATCAGTTATCGAACTGCTTCAGCTCAGACATGTTTGTAGGTCGTCTGGTGTTAGCGTCTCTACGGGGTTAAGGACGTGGGTTGATGCGTAGACAGAGACATAGGCAGTTACGTTAGGGACTTCTGAGGGTTAACCATCAGTAACCTGTCCACTTCCTCATTTAAGCTCAACCAGGACGTTGTGTTGCAGTTCCTCCACTGACCACTAGGTGAACAGAGCAAATCTCCATTGACCTCCATGTTAAAATGTACGACTGTGCAGCAGAATTAAACACAGTTACACATTAAATCCATGACAACTGTACGGGGGGGGATTTTTCTGGACCACATCAGATAAATTTATATTAAGCAATAAAGCTGACCAGTGGGTTGATGAAATGGACCCTGCTGACATTCACCCACACAAAGACTTGGACTGTTACAGAGAGCACAAACTGTCTCATGAAGCAGCAGAATATTTCTCTAGAAACCAAAAAAAAATGTGCAGAATAAAGATTTTATGAGAAGTCACAACATGGAAATGCCCCAAAAACAACTCGGCTGCCTGCCAGTTTACGAAGATGCCAGATGACAGCTCTGATCCCAACTGAGAAGGAAACCCAAGAGAGGAGGAGATTGTAGAGTTGAGATATTTAATGCTTCATCTATCCGTGGAGAACGAGCAACTACAGCCATACCCCAGCTTAGGTAAACACTGGCAACATGAGCATCAGTAACATCGTAACGTGATCATTCAGTACGAGTAGCTGTCAGTACTTTTGACTTCTTTCATGCTGGTGGTGATGGAAGGAGGAGGATTCTCTACCAGGTAGAAGACCTCAGTGATTGAGGAGGTCGAAATATGGTGGCAGGTGTCCTGTGGGGATCGCAAGGATCCAAAACTTCTAGTCTGAGTTGGGAGATGATCCAAATGTCCAGGACTTTAAACAGTTCACACACAAGGCAATTCAAAGTGCTTTACAGATACATAAAATCCCAAATAAAATCATTCCATAAAACATATAATCATTAATTAATTAAATTCCAGTTGTCATCTCCACAGCTAATAGAACTGTTTTCAGCCTGGATTTGAACATTGTCAGAGTTGAAGTTCTCAGAGTCAGTTGGTTCATATGTCTCCAAACATGTCAGAAATGGACTTTGACCATAGACCATAAAGAGACTTATAGACAAGCAGAATAGTCTATTCGCTGAGCAACAGGAAGACGGTGTAGAGACCTGAGAATGCAATGGTGGTATTTCCTGGTTCTAGTCAGGACTGGACTAATATGGTGGTATTTCCTGGTTCTAGTCAGGACTGGACTAATATGGT
>JBAMYA010090310.1:0-21875 GCA_037176975.1 Arrhamphus sclerolepis | reverse complement strand
TTTTCCCCCCACGACCTTTTTCTGGTTGGGGTTTTTTTTTTGGGAAAGAAAAAAAAAAAAAAAAAAAAAAAAAAAAAAAAAAAACAGAAAAAGCATATATAGTGAGAAAAATAGAGACACACACACACACACATATGCATTTTAAAAATGTTTTGATATGTAAAACCTTGGACTCCAAAAAGAGCTTTTCTGGGCTTTACATATTTCAGACACCAAATAGAGGTCACCCAAATCTGTTACCAAATTCGCATTTGGTAGCATTAGCTTAGTAGGATAAGCAAATGTAATGCAGTTCTCCCCCCGCCTTTACTATTTAAATTAAATTTAAAAGAGAGAGAAAAAAAGATTAAAAAAAGACAGAAACAGATGGCAAATTGAGATGACGCACAGTGAGCTGCAAAAAATTGCATTTCACTGATGTAGGTCTTGAATACATACAAGCATTGACTGTATGTTATTTTTCTTATGATTAACATTTATGAGTGGTGACCAATCAATCATGTGACCACTCACAGACCTCATAGCAACAAGGATGCTTTTTGTTATGTTCCTGGCCTGACTTCTTTTACTTTGCAGACTGAGGGCTGTTTCACTGAGAAGTACTCTTTGGTGCCTGGTTGTGATCTTGATTGGGGATGATTCCTGCTGGCTGGATTAATCTGATGTTTTTTCTCTGTGAATGTTTTGAGATCTGGTGTAAAATTATAAATGGGCACTTACACGTTTAAGAGAGTGTTTCAAGTGCAAAATGAAGACGGTCAGTTCACATTTTAAATCAGAATTAGAAATGATTTCTTGTTTTGTTTGGTGGGGAGCATGGGGTAGAAATTTTCTTTATTCACAAAACATGTTCACATGATAGAATGAAATATCACAGTTTGAACAATTAAAAACTGTTCTGAAACATATTTGTTTTGGTTGCAACATCTTTGGTATCAGAAACAACAACTAAAACTAAAACCACAACTACAACTAAAAGAATAACTATTCCATTTCAGGCAATAACCATCCAAAAAAAAGAAGTTACAGCTCTTATTTTTTGCACATGGAAACCAGATTTACTTAAGCTGAAGGAGGAAAAGTGGAAATCTTTCTATTGTCATTGTAACAGATGGTTGGGGCTCCATTCACAGCCCTTTGCAGTCTGTTCCTTTAGACTGCTTCCCTGAGCAAAATGAAAACCCCGACATCAAGGCTGAATAGGTTCTCCCTGCATGAGAAAACCAGTTTTATTCTCAGAGCAGTGTACTGACCAACACTGCTAAAAGAGGAAAACATGAGCTTACATATTTACTTTCTATTGACTTTAGTTCAACTAAAGCCTGTGAAAAACTGAACTTATCTGAGCTAAAGTCAATACTTTGTATTTGTTTCTCATGCTCAGCTTCAGCTTATAAAAAAGAAAATGGTTAAATACGAACTCAGATTAACATCTCAAGACAGATTATAACATATTATTTGCCCAACAAACACCAAGGCCGCTTTTGAAACTGCATACTTACAATGTAGTATACAGTATGTACTGCCGACTGCCTAGCGATTGCTGTTGGTATGTAGTATATCACCATAACAACCATGCTACGCTACAAAGAGAAGCTGGTCACATAAAACATTCCGACTGAGTCTATGTTCTCTTTTATTAGAAAAATATCCCAGTTGTAATAGCTAAGCATACACTACCAAAGGTTTTGTGACACCCCAATTTTTCCACTTTATTTGTTGAAAATTATGCAGTTTAATGTCCAATTGTACCCTAAAATGAAAGGATGGAATAAACAAACAATTGAAGTTAAAAAAGAAATCATGGAATTGATGTATAAACCAACTTTTGACTCTATGTAGCCACCTTTAGTAGCTATAAACAGCTAAACACACTTGTGGGATTCTTTCAATAGTGGAAATCAAATATTCTTCAGAAAGTTCTCTCCAACTCTGTTTCTCAAGTTCCCATAAATGTGTGGCACTTGTAAGTCTTTTTGCTTTGTACCCCGAAAAAGGCATTTATTGTATGATACTGAAATAAACTGCAATATTGATTTGAGGTTATATTGCCCAGCTCTACTAAGTGTTATATGTTGCTAAAATCAGTACATGCTAATAGTATACTATGTGGTTTCAAAAAGAGCCAGCATGAAAATAAAAAAATAAAAAATCTTGAAGTAATTGTTTTTTGTGTGACATCAAGTCCTTGTATAACAGTGTAGAAAATCTTTCCCACTCTCCTCCTCAAAGCAGTTGTTCAAGACTTTTTTTTTTCAAAATGTTCTGATATGTAAAACATTAAGAGTCTAAATAGGATTTTTTTTTTTTTTGGCTTTACATATTTCAAGGCCCAAATAGAGGTCACCTAAATCTGTTACCAAATACACATTTGGAAGCATTAGCTTAGTAGGATAAGCAACTGTAATGCAGTTGCCCCCCCCCAATAAATAAATAAATAAATAAATAAATAAAATCATCTGGCAAACAGAGGTGATACACACTGACCTCCTAACATAGCATTTCACTGACGCAGTTCTGAATACGCACAAGCATGGACTGCAAGTTGTTTTTCTTATGTTTAACATTTGTTAGTGATGAACAATCATGTGACCACTGAGCTGAGATGAGATATACATCCTCAAGTTTAAATTTTAGCCTACCATGACATTTTACTTCTGATCATTTACATAATAAATACACAAGACTTTGCTGATAGTTGCTCACATACGTCAAGGTCAAGAGGCATGTTGATAACTAAAGTGCTCATGCATCACTGCTTTTACCCCCATCACCTATGTTCTCCCATGGTCCTTCAGTATAACAAAACCATGTATGCCAACACGCACAAATACACAACACATGAAATCTCTGCCTTTTGCCATCCTCTGACAGCATCAATGGAGCATTAGGAGTAAATGACAGATGCGTTAGATTGATGAGCTGTAGGCCAAAGGGTGCATCCCCCTCTACATCTTTAGGAAGCACTTTGACTTTGCTTTCCGTTGCTCCCACAAAACCTTGTGACAGCTGATACAAACTTTTAACCATGCAGCTACGAATCCCAATGACACCAGGCCTTCACATGTCTCAATTCAGGGGAGCTGAGGGGGTGCTAGACCAGCAGTGCCCCAAACCACGCCCTTGGTGACACAGCGGTCTGGAGAGGTGACAGAGAGGAAATGGAGATGTCACAAGCCTCAGTTGTTTAATTGATGAGTGGACTTGAATGGAGACCAGGAAAAAGCAAGCCTTTTGATTGCTCTTCAATCCATAACAAATGTATTAATGGCCTTACTTCAGAAACAGTCAATTGTAACATATCGACAGGAAGTGCTATTGAACTCTCAACTGTGACACCAAATTTTCTCAAAGATAATGAAAAGGTCCCCGTTTAGGCTTGTGTCAATGTCTTATCCAATGCGAGGTTTTGTCATTTGAGTTGGATGGCGGTCTGGGAGAAGTTTCACAACAGTGCCTTGGGTTCGGACCGAGCTGAAAGACTAAATTATTATAGTTGTTAAAGCACGTTAACTCTAAAGAAGCCAATTTGCGCTGGAAAGTTGCTTCAACACAGCACAGGTGAAGAGGCAAAAGAAGAGGATGTGAATTTTGGCATATTTTTCACTTTTAAGATTTAGCAGATGTATGAAGCCAGATAAAGCTTCATTTATATTCAGTAGGCAAGCACAATTCACCCTTTATCAGCCTTCTGATCGGGCCCTGACTGACTAACCAGAAAATATCCGGAATATCCTGTTGGACAAAATATCTGTCTCTCTCATTCACAACAATGGAAAGGACATAGTTTTTATTTGCTTGTATCACCATTTAAATCATTGGATTATTTTTTTGTTGAACTTTGTCTTAGTAAAAAGGAACACTTCGGAACACATTGCACACAGTGTAGTGAGGGTGCAGCATATTTTTATCCCAAAACGAGCAGAAATCCAAGCTGTACCACCAAAACAAAGTAGGCTAGGCAGCTGGCTACAACTGTTAAAGGCGTTTCATTTTTCTTAAAATGGTTAAACAGTGTGCTTGAGGCACTTGTAAAAGTGACACCTGCTAATATTTGAGAGCCCTGGCTCAAAAAATGGTCACATATAGCTTTTAAAAGGTAAGTCTGTTGGTGGGAAGCTGCCAGCATCAGCTGCTTACTCTGCCATGCTGTTAACTAAACTAAGCAAAACATCCTGTTTTCGTGGAAAACCCCCGTTTTTCAAGCTCACTACACAGTACCCGAAGTGTTCCTTTTTATTAACATTAATATAGTCTTTACAATGGGAGTGGATGGGAGTGATGATAATTTTTGTCTGACCTAGAAACAGAAATAGAGGGGCGGGACTTGATAAAAGGTCAATTGGATGTAATCAAGCATTCTTCAATTAAGTAGTTTGAACTAATAATTTAGGCTCTGTATTGTCAGAGGAAGAAGAAAAAAAAAGTCAGATGTATTAGTGATCTAAGAAAGGAAAAATTGAGTCCATGGTGTGCAATTCTGCAATTTTTCACTCGGAACACACTAAACAAACAAACAAAAAAAAAAGAGCGCAACTATGGAAAAAACATTAGGAAGTAAAGCAAACTACAACCACAAGATAAATATGAAAGGAACAAAAATGGATGCTGTGTTTCTCTTTCCTGAGTATGCATATACTGTGAAGGTGGATATGAGGTAACTTATCCACAGCATCTTACACAAGAGTTCCTGCCTCTGGTTAAAGTGTTTGCTAAATGCAATATAACTTGTCTCATCCATATACAATTTCCTGAAAACTCTTTGTGGGTCTGTTTCTGGAAATGGAGTCATGCACCAACAGCCAATTCTCTATAAAACTACTCTAGACTCCTGCTAAGGGCTCCTCCATCCATCATCTTGTACCCGCTATGTCCTGTGCAGGGTCACGGGGGTCTGCTGGAGCCTATCCCAGCTCACACTGGGCGAAAGGCAGGGGTACACCCTGGACAGGTCGCCAGTCCATCGCAGCTAAGGGCTCCTATACACTGCAATATGTCTGCAGTTGCAAAAGATTGTAACGTCAGATATTGTATGATTCCCACCTGCTCAATCTTGCGTACAATGTCAGTAAGGGTATGCACGCAGAGTGTACACTGAATAGGCTATGACTGATGCAGTGGTGCAGGCTGATGTAAAATAGGTCATCAGTACGCGTTGCCGGTGAACAAAAAACATGTGAAAATAAACCACTGTTGTAGTGAAAATACCACATCCCAAAAAGAAATGGCAGAGAAGATTGTGTCTGCAGCCATGGTTAGGAAAAAGACGCCAACTTGGAATCCCAATTTGTCTTTGGAATGGTGCTAAGTTGTAATTATTAAGTCATTTCAGGTTTTAGCTTAATTGGCTAGGAAGTAGACAGAGTTGACACTGTCAGAAAATTATATCAGATTTCCTTTGGTTGCAAGACCGGTGATGGTCACCATCAAACCGTTTACATTGTAGGATTCTTTCATGATGTTAAGCTTTTGTTCATGACAGCCCAAAATCAGGCGGTGTATAGGGGCCCAAATGGCCAACTTTGGCTACCCATTGGCTTTTCTTTGGACACATTTGTCATGGACTGAAACCATGTGCTAAAATAATGAAGACTGTTCAGTTGTTGTGTACTTTTCACATGCATTTCTTCTTTTTAAAAAAAATCTTTTTAAAATCACTTATAAATTGTTAGCACTCAAGCTAACTTTCAACATATTATCATTTAACTGCGCTTAGCATCATCTCCAAGAGCAGGGCCATGTTTGCTTTTTGAAGGACTGCATGTAAGCTTGTCTGTATTGGTTGAATACCCAAAATCCTTCACTCTGCATGGGGTGAGATCGACTCAGATGGATACCTCCATGCTACCACAAAGGAATTCTTACTGTGAATCTATAAACATCCCAGGGCAGTCGGCAAATGCCACCACAGGTGGGGGAGGGAAGCAAAATGAAAAGGACAAAGGAAGACAGAGAAAACAGGCTTGATATGATAGAGGATAGTCTAGCGTTCAAATTCACACTGCGGTGAAAATTAAAGGACAAAAAGATAACCGGGAAGAATGAGTAGGTGGGGGGATTCACATTATGAAGAACAATAATGAATCAGTAAAACATGATAGTATGGTTTGAGGGCTTACTGGACATTTTCTTCCCCTTCTTTGGATTTTGTCTTTTTTTTTTTCTTTCCCTACAGAGACAAAAGAAATCCAGGCCAAGAAGATGCAGCTAAGAGTTGGCACTCTATGAACAGATGGTGGATAGACTTTAATGGACAAACTAACACATAGTGTGTAGAAAAGGATTCTGCAAGTTTGAACTGAAACAGAAACCTCTCATCATCGGGGATCAGGAGCATGAACCTCAAATTCAACAGCTGAAAAGTATTTTTAAGGACATCCATAATCTATTTCTACATCATCAGCAACAATAGAAGTATATTAAGATTGTTTACATGAGGGAAACTGTTGGAAAATGTTTGAATGATTCTTGTGGAAATGAAAAACATTGGTATGGTATTTTTTTTAATGCATTTTTCATTCCACCTTGTATGTGAGAACAACAAGTGGAAAGCACATATTTGTAGAGATGTCCACTGATGTCCTGCTCAGTGTAAATGTTTGTTCATGAGTGAGTCAGAGGGGAGGAGAAAAAAAAAAAAGGAAAAAAAAAGGGGGGGGGGGGTGTTCGAAGAGAAAATAAGTAGTTCTCTTCTTGTGTCTTTATATGAATCATAAGTAGTCCTGTGTTGAGGCAGGCTTTGTTTGCAGTCACCGTCGGGGGTGCACGTCCTCCAACTTTTCCCCTTAGTTCCTTTAAGTTCAACATTTATCATTCCTTCCAGTCCAACAATCATTCTACAACATGGTGTAGAACCCAGCGCACAATGAGACACCCCTCCCCATGACCACCACCACTTTGTCGTTGCTTGGATACCTTTCATCCAGTAGGAGAGCTTGTCAACAACATCATCTCTTACTTAGAGACTCCCAGCCTTCACTTCAATAGATTTTTCCTCACACAGTCTTAATAAATTGTCCTTCTCTTGGAAAATTAGTTTCCAAGAGCATCTATCTGTTCTTTGTACTGCTTCCAAAAACACTTGGGGAAAGGGAAAAAAACAAAACACAAACTTCCTAGCATGACTGTCTGGCTCTACAAAAATTACAATGCATCCTTAAAGGAATGGTTGAAGTGGCACAACCTTCTAATTTGAAAGAAAAATTCCCCTCAGGGCAAATATAGCATTATCCAGCTCAACTAGAACTATTTTATGCTGACACTACAACGTGTAAGTGTCAGCCATGGGAAAAACCCTGAGGTCTGTTTCATAAGAGAACTTTAGTGGTTAAACAGAGCCATTATCCACTACCCTCCTTCTACTGTACTCGCATGGGGGTGAACAGGTGCATGGGTAATAAGTGGGGAAGGGTAAGTTCACAAAAGTGTCATTTACACAATAACTTGGCAACTTTAATCAGTGCAAGTGAATGTCCTCAGTGTCTTCAATGATTTCAGCAAGCATCAGAACAATTTAATCAAAATATTCTGTTTCTGACAGTTTGTTGAATGCCAGACTTTTTTTTTTTAAACAGTCCCTTTTTTAACACCAACACAAAAAGTCCTGGCTTTGTTTGGACCTATCCCTTTCAGCTGACTGGCCTGCACCCGTTATTCCGTTCGTTACGAACACAGACAGCAGATTATTTTGCTTACTGCCCCCAAATTCAATACATCTGTAGGTGAAATACAAAAAAACTGTGAAATGAGAGAGAAAAGACAAAGTTGACAAAAGGAGACAAGTGAAAAGAGATAGGCAACAGAAAGAGATCCAGTGAAAAATAAAAAATAAAAAAGGAAGGAAAAGAAGAAGAAGAAAAACTGCATACAAAGTAGGCGCAAAAGAAGCAGTATAGCAAACGCTTGAACTCCTTTAAATGACTCTGTTTTGTCAGGGAAATAAAGACCAGTTAACAGCAGTAGCAACATACCAGCACAGTGAACAAGAATGCAAATCAGCCCTGATGCAAATGTCATACGTCTTTGGGGTCAAAACAGACGGTCTTTATACCAACCCCCCACCACAACACAATTCTCTCTATGCAATCTGAACCCCCGTTTCTCCTCCAATTCTGTACTCAAACATGCTCGCGCAAACACTTCTAGGACACAATCTCAAGCAAAGTGAGAGAAATGCAATCACAGACAGCATCATCTTCTTACTTCACACTCAAACAAAAGACAAGAATACACTGGGCTCCTCGCACACAAACAAACTATTGAGAAAGAAGACCACTTACTTGTCTGTCATGGCGTCGGCTAGCAAATATTGATTCATTAAATCTTCTTTTCTGTTTTCCTCACACAGTCCGAAAAGGTTGACAGAGATCCCCAGCGCAGGTGTCACAACAGGTCTACAAGAGAGGTAAAACATAAGTAAATTTTACTTTAGAATCAAACCTTTGTTGCTGATTGCTCTTCTATCTTTCCTACTGCTCATGTAGGCTGTTGGAGTTTTATGAAATATTAGATTTTGTCTACGTAACAGCTGATACCAAGAACAAGCCAGTATAGTTTGCTGTTCTGTTGTTAATCTCCATGTTTGTTTTAACAGTGTTGTAAATCAGAGAAAAATCAAATCAGAGGTTACAAATGAACCTGAAGAGTAAATCAGGGAGTGATATGTTTCTTAATTTCCACGTGCTTACATTGGGTGCGTTTGCACTAGTGGAGGTTAAAGGCTAAAACTAGCTAGCTGGAATTATAACAGGGCCGACCACCTCCTTAGTGCTTTCTTCCATTTTGCGACAGGACAGGTTAGCTTGTAAACTACCATTCCAAACCACATGTGGCAGTGGTGCATCGATTCTGCTCTTTATAAACTGCCAAAAAAAGAAGAAAAAAGAAATAAAAGAAGAAAAACACTGAAAAAGCTAAAGATGATTGTAGCGTTTCTGTTTTTAGCGTTTGTGTAATGTATGATGATGGCGCTGAATGAGAAAAGACGACTTGTACACAAAGCGAACTTTAAGCAGCTGAATGACATCATTCCCTGACCACAGCGTAGCCAACCACCACCTCCCATCCAGAAGTTTGTCAGGGACTTTCTGACAACCTATCACACCACAGGAAAGTTTTTCGACCCTGTAGAGGTTCCTGAAAGTCTTTTTAAACTGGACTATTCCTGGTGATGGGAGCATGCGTCAACTCTGAAAAACTACCCCGAAACCCCCGCTAGTGGAAACACATCTATTAAGCCTATCCACACTGGTGTTTTGAAACTAAGACAGGATTTGCAACAAATCTATTTTTTTGTTTCTTTGTTTTTAAAGGATTGAATTCACCACAATACTATGGATGTCTAGCGTAACAAAATGAAAACATTTTAATGTGGACAGAACCTCAATGACTACAAGGTGACCAGGTCACAAAGCTGCAAAACGATCCCAAAGCATCACTTCTATGCCATAATACTTGACAGTTGGTGTGAGGTGACATAATGCCGTATTTGGCTTTTGACCAATGGCAGCTCTGTACCTTCTAGTCCAACATCTCCATTTTGTCTCCTTTTCAGAAGTCTTGTGTTTCATTCAGGTGCAATGCTGCAAACATAAGTTGTACTAGCATGTCCTTTAAGGCTTTCTCTGGGCAACCCTTCCACAAAGCCATACTTGTCTGATCCTTGAATTGACCACTAAATGTTCTGGTTCGGTTCAGGTTCACAATTTGTTTTACAAACAATACTGTCCATCATGTCGTTCACATTTTAACATCATGAGACAAAGGTGGCACCTAACAATCTGGCGACAGTACCTGGCCATTGTGAGGATTCAAACAGGATGTTCTCAGAGCGAACTTGTGAGTCTAAGCTCAGTAGTCATCAGCAGGTTGCAACAGAGATACGTGAAGAGTGACAGAAAGACAAAGGAGTGCATGTCCTTTGGCCAGATCCCATGTTGATGACCACTTCGTTGTGATCAGTGCCCTTCAGACTTTTTTGCTGTGGTATAGCCACCACTGTTAGCATAAATTGTTTATGAGATGAACAAATTACCATTGCATGCTTCTACTCAAATGCCCTACTTTCATGATATACCACTGCAGCAAGAACATTTTACGTTTCACTGATTTCCCCTTAAAATCCCTAACTTTTTGTGAGCAGTGTATGACTGCTTGTCATTTTGTTTGCTTTATTAAAGTATAAAAACATAAAACTCAATGAGTCACGCAATGATAGCTTGACCTGGAATCAGTGACAATGAAAAAACGTAAACTATTAAGGGGAAAGCTGTTGAAATCCTGGAACTGAATTATGAGTCATTTTCTGTAGTTGAGGATATTAGGAAAATATGCAATCCTGTATTCCACAATAGCACTGCTGTGAAATAAAATGGAATTAAACAGCATCTGGCAACAACCTTTTGCTATATTGGCAATAAATCAATGAATTCCACACTACTTGGATTATCTCCTCGCTCATCTCATTCTGTTCTGACTTCTAAAATCTCAACACTCTTTGCATGCTTCAACATCTTAACCACTGGCATCTAAATTGAGGCAGGGCATCTCATAGAATAATGGCCTATCACCCGAATATTTTAGTGACATTTGGAGAATGCATGGTACTCTGAAAGAGATACCAATTAAGTTTGGCCCATGCAGACTTGTGCCATATTGATTTTGCAATGACGATAAATTTGCAATACATCATGCAGCCTTGCTGAGGACAGAGGTTTCAGATATCTGACAATGATCGAGTGCAATATGTACAATCGAGAGGAGGAAATAGTCCTCGGAGATTACCAAAAACTAGCCTCACACACAATTGGGTGAAAGTGATACAAATCCTTTTTAAACTGCTTTAGTCAATTTTCAGGTTTTATTCTTTTTTAATTTTCGGAGAGAATGTTCTGTGGGAAGAGGAGACAAACACAGTAGGACCAAACAACAGGTACATTTTTTTTCTTTTACCAGCTGATTGAACTGTTAAGTTTGAGAATATTTTAAACACATATTTTGTTAGAACTCTTGTATTCAGTCGTGACTAACATTATTTTTGCTCTACATGCATGTTGAACAAATAATTTTGTGTCTCAGATTAAAAAGTTAGTGTTACTCTTTGTTTGTCTGTACAAATATGTTGGGTCATCAAAGACCAGGGAAAGAAGACGATGAAAAAAGAAAAGAAAGAAAAAAGAAAAAACAAACACACACACACACACACACACACACACACACACACACACACTAGGCAGGTCATCGGCCATGCTGATACTACATCAAAATTGCAGACATGCTTCACTTCTTCACCATTCAGTAAGGGCTGTCCCTTTGGCTTTTCAAGGGCTACTGTTACCATAGTTACCAAGGCAACCCACCAGCCATCTAGCTAGCAAACACTGGGCACCAAGAAATCCACTGGATAGTCAAGAGGCCGTGTGAATCTAGCAGCAGATGAGAAATACATGAAAGATCAGTGGAAATGATCCTACAAAAAAGAGAAAGAAATAAGAAATAAATTGTCACTTACAAAAAGGTCAAAAATTCAAAATTAACATTAAAAAAGGTGCATCATAAACCACTGAAGGGGGTGAAGCACAACTAGAAATATAACAACTCTGATAACACACATTCAAGGATCATCATAAATCAGCAGCATTTTTATTTTCAAATACCAAATGATGAACAGACTCCAAACCTGCCACTGGCTTTTCATCTTATCTGCCATTAAAAGATAACAGCAGCAGCACAGTGGATTTATACGTTGTATGTGTTAATACACTGGCATAAGACAGATCACGACCTGCCAGAGGGGGATTCAGTCCATGTAAGGAGATAATCATTAAATGGCAATTCAAAGACAGACAGCCTTAACTGATGAAGAACAGAGGAGTGACGCAAGGTTTCAAACCCACCCAATCTGATGGGCCTAAAAGCCAGACAGACGGCCATCAGCCTCGGAGACAGCAACGGTCAGTCTATGTTGAGGGTCATGGCTACCGTTTATCTCCCCAAACAGCTACTTTTTCCGAACTGTAGAACAACTCGTTTCCAAAGCAAATTTCTGTCTTATTTAGAGGTTGATTCCCCTCAATCTTCAGCCACTGCTCATCAGAAATAAACAAAGGTAAAGTAAGACAACAGGACTGACATTTAATTTGAGGGATGTGGTGCCTTTATTCACTTATATTCTTCATAACACCAGGATAAAAATAAATCTCAAGTTATGTGGCATGAAGCAAACTATTCTCATTCTGACATGGATTTTTTTTTTTTGTTTTGTAGCACTAAATTGTTCCAATATACCAGAGTCCATGCCTTGCCACAGTGTACAAGCCAATCAAGTACCAGACCTTCATGAAAAATGCCCAATGTAAACTGTAGTAATCTGGTGTTATCCAATAAAACAAAACAAAATTAAATTGGCAACTCTTCCTTGTGCAATGTCGCAGTGCTAGCCGCAAGCTCAACTTTGATCACAATAATGAAAGTTGAGCACAATGAACAGCAGGAGCTGTGCTGCAAGAAGTCTGCAGCTAGTTGTTTGTTAAAAATCAAGAGTCACGCAGTTGCCAAAACACCGAGTGGTTTCCACATGTGCACATCAGAGATAGAGACCTGCTCTAAAAGCAAGAAGAACAAAGCTCTTTGATGTAAAGTGATAGCACTTGAAAAGACCTGCTGGCTAGCTTTGATCCACCTGCCCCCAGCACTCACAAGTAAGTGCTCCAATACCCAGTTGGGAAGAACAACTTGTGGCATGGTGCAGAAAAATCTGAACTGTCCAAGCTGGAAGGGGAAGACTTCATCCAGCCTGCCAGAAGGTTAACATCAAACTATAAAACAAAACATGGGAGTGGGGGTGTACTATAACACAACCAAAAAGAGGGGGAAAATAAATCTAATCAGCCATTTGAACTTTTCAGTGGCAAGGAAAAAAAGCACACTAAACAGTCCCAGTTACTGCATCATGAGTACTTTCAACCCACTATAGCAATGAAATATTTATTCCTCAGATAGGATTTGAGTAAAAATAGCATGCACCATTCTGCAGACTCTCTGCACTGCACAGAGCAACCTTTAAAAAAGCATCTCCTGCAGCGGTGGAAGAAAAGGGTGTAAACACTGACAACAGTCAACACACATGCCTCTATCGACACAGGGTGTGTGTGACATGAATCTTACCATAATGAGTGGGATGATCCTGCAGGTTGTGAAGGAAAAAAAAAAAAAACACTGTAGGCAAGGCTCTTCCACATGGATTCAGTCACGCTGTTATTACTGAGAACCAATTGTTTCCATGACAGATGGAGGAGAAAAAAAAATTGAGTATGACTAGGTTGTCGCCTCCTCCCTCTCTACCTACCGGTCAAGCTGCTTCTCTCATTCGGTGTCCGTCTATGCCCTACCACCTCCTCTGTCTCCATCTCACATGACAAACACTAAAGGCGAGAAAAAAAAAAAGCACAAGATACTTGAAATGATGGAGAGTCTTTGCATTAAAGACCCATTTCATTCCAGCATACATGAGTGGTAGACTGTCTCCATCTCGCAAGGATTGCCTTTCTCTGTGTCACTGCAGTCAAATGCTGCTCGCCAGTGGAGAGCGACAGTGCATGGATTACGCCTCTGGAAACCATCAATGCACACAATTGCTGAAGAGGGGGAGGGGGAATTTGGGGTGGCGGGTAAGGGGTGAGGAGAGGGGGGAGGGGGCTGAGGTTAGCATGTTGTGTGTCTGTAGGAGTGTGTCTATTGTTGAGGACACATTTTTGCCTTCCTCTTAAAATGGAGACGACAGGTTCAGGTGCTACTGTCTCTCAGCAGCATTTCTAGCCTGAAGTACATGCATGCACACACACTGGTTAACTGTAAAGACAGTTTTGCATCCCAAGGGAATTAATCAGTGATACTGAAACTTTTTTTTTTTCCTCTATGCAAACACTAAGCAAATCCAACAGAGAGCGGCAACAAGCTGTTACAAGGAGGACCTATCAAAATCTGCCAACCGTAAATTGAGTGCCTCCCAACATATTTTTTTTTGTCAACAGTTATTAAGTGATAACTGCCAGATAAGTGATAAGTGCCAGACAAAAGTTGGAAAAAGACAGAAAACATCTCGAACCAGCTGTGTCAGACAGTGATATTGTCCACAGCAACAGAATGTACTGTATGTAAGCTCACTTTCTCTCCCCACGCCATTCCCTTCCAGCTCCCTGCTCTCAGCAACACAACGCTGGGAACCTTTTCAAAACATCAAGTAAGCCGTCAGCAGTACTGAAGCCACAGATCAGTGCACTACCTCCGCTCTCAGCATCGACACTCATAGCTGTTTGTGCATTTCCTGCACATTTGTTCCATTAATGCGATTAAAGCCATCATTTACTTGCACTCAATCTGGTTCCTAATGCAATACCTGCCCTCGGTGGATGAAAACAGCCGCCAAGCCTTGCAGGGTGCGGAATGTTCCGGTGTTTTATTGTCCTTCTAAACAAAGAAAACATGACACTGAGCTTGACATCTGTTGATTTGAAACCACCACTCAATCACGAGGCAATTTTGCTGAGACATCTCTGGAATTCAGCAATGCATTATGCATGGCCAGTAACACGCAAAGTGCCTACACATACAACCGTCTGCTGCTGATACGAAGCCAGATGCTACCCTCTTTGCCAGCATGAGGGTGCAGGGGTACGAACAGAAGGGTGTGGCAAGAGAGGTTTGTGCCTTTAAAATGGAGGTGGGGGTTGACACAGAGACGTCTGCGTCTTTGAGTCTGCACAGGACATCTCGACATCAGAGCAGTGCAGACCGGCCATTGACCTCAACCATTTAATTCCTGCAGTACCAACACAATGCAGTTTTTGTAAGATCAAACTCTCCTTCCGTTAGGCCTTAAACAATGACAGGTAAGGTGATTAGCGCCAGTGTGTGTGTCCTCAAAATAAGATGAATAATGGTTACAGACTCGTCTGCCAGAGGGAAATTGGATTGCTAACAAGCAGGTAGGAACAATGGGGTGGTATGTGTCTGAGGGAAAAGACAGCACCTTTTACAGTGGCCTCCACAGCAGGAGGTAAAGTGCTACCACCCAGAGAATTTACTGGTATTCAAATCAATTCAGTGCAAGTGAGTGAGAAACGACCAAGAGAAGAAAGACCCCAGTGTTGAATGGTGGTCACCATCAAGTCCATTCAGAGTTTACATGGCAGTCACTCACTGTAGCCATGCAAGGAGATCTGGCATCTCTTAAGGTAGGGTCTTTGAGGTCTGCGAGAAGATGCATTTGGATCCCAACACAAAAGCGTTATGTACCTTTAATGCCATCCCCCTATACGTAACACTGGATATGTTCCAGTAAGAACCAATTTCAATGCACTTTTACAAGAGAGAAATCTGACAAACAGCCAAGGTCTAGTCTGCTTAAACCCACACTAGGCATCCGAGTAAATAACCACTAACATCCAAAACAAATGCCATTTCTGCACAAAGTTCAAGTTTACAAACAAGGCTCTCTTTCAGCTTTGCATTTCCTAACTAAATTCCCTATTCTCCATCCACTTTAAATTGATTAAGGATGCAAAAAAAAAAGAACTCTAGAAATGGACTTGTGTACTTCTGTGATCATTAAGCAATTTGTGCAATTTAATTTAGCACATAAGAATCCCATGCTTCCAATGAAAGTAAAAAACAAAGAAACAGACAAACAAAAAGAAAACCACACACACAACAAGAAAGACTGGTCTTCCCACAAATATATTTTTAAGAAGACACTGCTTTAATAATAGACTCCCTTTTGTCAGTTTTTTTGTACGTAAAGATGAAGAAGATTTAGCTGTCTTTCCAAAAGAAATACCAAAATCTACAAGAGACAATGATAACCTACAATACCAAAACACCTCTAACCTGAGGGGAACTTTAAGAGTGACAGACAGAAAAGCCTAAACCGCTCTGCAGCATGCAGCCGGTGGTTTAATGATTTGTCTGATGCTGGTGAATGATCACGCAGCAATATCCTGCTCTGGCTCGCCATCTGGACTCCCCTCAGGCTCTGGCTGACATGATTCTGGCCGGCTCAATTGCCAGCCAGGCCATCAGATTGACAAGATCCGGGTGTGGGCCCCCATGCCTGATATGACCCAGCCAAGGACCTGTGGAATGAAAATCGATGAGGCAGAAGATTTACTTATTGGGCCCGCAAGGGCAAGGGATGTGAAAGCCCATGCATTCTGGTGAAATGCTGAGTGAAGAGGAAGGAGAGGTGGGCCGGTTTATGCCACTAACGAAGCTGTGGAAAAACAGACTTAGAAAGCAAAACAGTTGCATTTAAGGGGGAAAAACGACTTAGCTGGCTTGTCCAAAAATTCCACAGAGCTTATGCAATGTAAACTAAGCTTCTATATAACGAGAGGGGCGTTTCTTGACTCTAAATTGAGAAGCATTCAGTCATTCAAGCATTTTCTCTGAGCCTGAGAAGGTATTTTAAGTTTTACCTTCTAAAAAAAGTCAATACTGAATACAATAAACATACATCTTATGGAAATATATCAACTTTCTAATTCAGAAAAAAAAACTGCCATTCATCTCTTTATTATTTTTTTTATAATTTGTTAGAAAGGGGAAAAAAAACAATTAATAGGTGATGATGAAAGCAGTCATCAACCGCAAGATCAAGATGGTTTCTACCTTGTTTCAAGGTCGAAGACTGTCAACAGAAAACACAAGTTGATGATAATGTTGTCCTCTAAAAACGCTGGAAAGAGTCACATAAATAACTACGCTTTCAGTAAAACTCCAAAAACCAAATGGTAAGATACAACTTATTATTGATGCCATGAAGTGGACATGGAGGCAGGTGGAAGGTTTGTGGGCATCCTATGATGAGACTCAGCTGCAATGAAGTGTCCTCCAAACCTTAAACACTAAAACGCATCTTCAGAGACACAACATGCATTTATTTTTCATTTAGGTGCCCTTCATATAAACTGTGGTTATGTGGCTGTATGCTTCTGTGCTGTCAATTGCCTTTTGTTATTACAGTGAAAGAGCACACTTTTGTGCCATTTTAGAAGGTAGAAGTGGATTTAAGCTTTAAAGACACGCCTGTGAGAGCTGCCGGATATACAATACAATAAAGAAAAGCTGTTTTATTTGTTGTTTTTTCTCTCTCTCTCTTTTTTAAAGGACAACTATAACGTGAACCAATGCACAGACGCCTGCTTGCATTTTATTTTTCTTCAGAAAGATATAGAGCAGAAAGGCTGAGCCATAATACAAATACATATAAAATAAAACAACAGCGATGTTCGTCTCTCTTTTTTCGGTCTCGGTGGGACTGAAGAGCTGCTGTGCAACAAGTGCAGCTGAGCTGGACGTCCGCGACGGCACACATGAGCACGAAAAGTAAAACTCCCGGTGTTAGTTTCAGAGGCTAGCCGGCGCTAATTATACGCTCCGTGGAAGTGAAGGCGACACGTACTCACCGTAAAAACGTCTTCCTCTTTTTTTCCCCTGATGTATACGGAGTCAAGGTGCGGCAGCGTGACAAAGTTTGGCTTGTCGCCGTGTCTCAGCTCAGCATGGCGGCGGCTGGAGCCACAGACTGGATTCAAAGCTCTCCGGGCTGAGATATCCACGGGCGGGGGGAGGGCGCGCGAGGCAGCGTGAGGCAGCGTGAGGCGGCGCGAGGGGTGGTGGCCACAAACAAACATAAACCTCACAGGCACGTGAAACCTGGGCTTGCCTCCTCACCTGAAGGTCTTTTCTTTTCTTTTCTTTTCTTTTCTTTTCTTTTCTTTTCTTCTCTTTTCTTGCCCTCCCTTTTCTTTTCTTTCCTACTTGCCTTATCAAGCTTCATGTAGATATAGATAAATAACATGTCGCTTGAATGCTTATTTGTGTATTTTTATAATCTGTAATCAACTTGGAAATAAAAAATATAGATGACCCATTTGGTTTCAAATTGATGACTAAATATACACCTTATTCAACTACTGTTGCCTATATATTTTTTTAAGTACCAAACTGCCTTATGCTGTTATTTATTGCTTAGTTTTATTTATTACAACTAAACTTTAAGACTTTGTATGCTATTCATACACATTTATCCTCTTTGCACTTATTCAGTCCGTAATTAATCCACTTTATTTATAGGCTACATTTGCACATTTAAACTTTCTTTTTCAAAATGTTGATTTCGCAGTTCTGTTATACATTGTGTATAGTTTTTTTCCCTCCATATTTCTTTGTTGTTGTTGTTGTTTTTTGTTTAATAAAGGTTTCTTGTTTTTACTTCTTGAAACAATACAGTGACCAACCAGACAGCTTTGTTGCATTCAAGGACCTCATTTTTCATTGTTTAGCCAACTTTTCTTTGCTCGTGCCAATGAGAAGTTTAAAAAGAGAGACTATTTTTCCTTTTTCAGGCACAGTCAGATACTTGATTCCACCTCCTTCCACCAAGTCTTCTTCTTTTGAAATAGGCGTTAAAGCTTTATATTACCCAAAGTCCAAAGTATAATTTGATAATTATTTCCCTTTTTAGGTAGTTCACGCTTCAACAGAAAAATGACAGTTGGAGCATCTGGTTCATTGTAGATAAGAGTTTCATCTAAAACACTTCCACTTATACTTCATATCGTAATACCAAATCTGCATTTATGAATAGAATTTCTCTTCTAACTTCTGGTAAAATACAGGTATATATTTTTCATAGTGAATTCAATTGCTTTCACATGTCACTTAACTTCTTCCTTGTAGTTTGGCTAAAGAGTATGTGACTCTCTGGATGCTAAAGTTACGGCCCCGGCGAAGAATCACTTACCTTAAACTGTCTGTGTGGGATTGCGTAGGTGGGGCTGGTGGGTTTAAAAGGTCACAACTCAGAGGTCAGAGGTTACAAAACATTTTCCTAAAAGAAAATAGACTCTAAACCACAATGGAGGAAAGACAGACTGAACTTTGTCTCATTGTGAAGGGCAGAGGAGGAGAAGGAGGAGGAGGGAATGGGGTTTTCCATGGCACTGCAAGTGCAATACAATACCATCTTTGAGTAAAAGGCCGATTGCTGCCGGGAGAAGACTGAACAGAATCGCCATCTACCTCTGTGGCTGCTTTGTGCGTTCATTCAGTGACGCGGCCGAGACGTTTACCTGTCCAAATCGGCTACAAAAAGTCTTCAGTGCTCATAACCTCAGCCAGGGAGAATTGGACCATATCCCTAAATATGTTGATATTCCCAGGCATCGTCAGCCACGCAAACTGTTTACTCTCATATCGGCCCCTGATGATTTGACAGCTTAGACTTGTAGGCTGGCTGCAGTTAAAACGGGGATGGCAAGTGCTGGCTGAAATGAATACGAAAAGCAGCTGGGTTTATCTTTACTCACTCTGTGACATGAGCTGCTAAGAGAAAACAGGTGATGCAGGATCTTGTGTGTGCTGAATCTTAAGTGAAAGTTCAAATGATTTGTTGTCACTTGGACAGTTATGCATGTTTAAAGACATATCTTTTGCAGCAAAATACTCTAATCCTTGTAGGTCTTCTTTTTTAATCATGTCGGTGTACTCTTTCATGCATGTCTCACTTTGACAGATGAACCTTCTGCTTTTTAGGGTTGCCATCATTCTGCACTTAAAATGTGGAAGTTAAAGAGTGACAGACAGAAACAAACAGTGAGCCTCATTTTAATAGCTTAGATAAGAATATCAGGTGGATCTGCCAACAGAACTGGGGCAGGGAGTGTCAGCAATGCTTTCACACGCAATATTTTAAAAAAGCAATGCAGTAAGTAAGTGAAAGTATACGATCTTCATGGCTGAACTCTTCAGACACACCAGTTGGATATATTTAGAGCCTCGAGCCTGGTGTATCCATGCTACAAGGCAGACCACAATTATTCACAACACAGGAAGGGCCAGAGCTGGTCTGGGATCAGTCAAGAGGGGTTTGCATGTGTGTTGACTGGTATGAAACAGGATTAACACTGCAAGAGTCAGAAGTCAAGGCCTGACGGTTCACTCAGAAATAAAGTACAGCCAGAAAATTCTGTGGTTTAAAGGAACTGACCTGTACTCAGACTGATGTAATAACATGAAATTAAGACAACTAGCAGCTTTCACTGCTAGTAAATATAATAGTTTGAATGTGGAAGCTTTTTTTGGTAGTCAGGTCGGACATCTTCAAACAAAATCATAATGAGGTTTATCTCATAAAAATGAGAACACAAATCAGCCATATAACATCCTCATTGTACACTGATAAGATAGAAAAAAAAAAACGCTTTGCATGTGATGACTTTATATATATATATATATATTTAAACTTCTGGTGAAACTGTTGTGAAGCAGCCAGAGAGATGAATGTTGTGTTGAGAAACAAGGTCCATCTGCTTCACTCACACAAGATATTTTCACAAGATACAGAAGTGGATCAGGGAATGAGTTCTGTGTGCTTCTTGTTTCTGTTGCAGCCTGCACCTGGCGACCTCTTTCTGATGTCTTCTGTCCTTGAATTAGTTAAGCATGCACATGTTTCATATTTAAGCTTACTTATTTACCAGTACAACAGAATAATTTACTTTCACTGAAAAGATATTTATGCATAACTAAGTAAAGCTCCTGTGGTCTTTCAACAAATGTCTGATCTAAGGGTGGTGTCCTGTTAGTAAAATTTTCTGCATTATGCAAAAATGTCTTTGTTATTTATCATGCATTATTTAATTTCAGTGTGGTGTACAACAACATGAACATTATAACCTTCTCAAAGTCAACCACAGTGGATTATTGTAGTGAATTAACTTTGCTTTGGACTGGACTTTTTTTTGTTTGTTTTTTTGTTTTCAAGCACAAAAGTGGCAAAGCAGCATCATCTAGTGGTAAATACTGAACATAACAATGAGTTCTCTGAGTCACTGTGTATCAAATTGTGCAGTTACTGTTGATCTTATGTCATGAATGTACCTGCACCTTAGCGGCATACCATTAAATAACATTGCCAAAGGCCACAGTTGGCGCCAGGATGATGGACTCCCCCCTCAGGTCACCTATAAATAAATAAACTGCATCTCCTGGCTCCCTTCAGGCACCTACTCAGTGTAGTTTTATATTGTTTGTAGACCACCTGGAATGTCTTGGGGTGAGTTCAGTCTCATGGGTCTTCAGGACAGTTTTTTAAATGGTGTCCTTGACTTGCATCATCAAATCAGCAAGTGGAGCACTAAGTGCAATGGTTAAAAGATAGTTGCAAGCCACAACAGTGCAATGTTGATAGGTTCATAAATAAACTGGATAATCTGACAAGAAATAGTCCATAGTGTCTGGAAATCAGGAACATGTTATGAAAAACATTGAGACCAGGTCAACAAAAGACTGAAAAATGTATGTATTCCTTAAAAACAAGAGCAAACGCAAGAAAACACATTTTGGAACATCCAAAGAGAAATTAGTTTCACTGGTAACCAGTCAAGTAGTATGACTGGCTGAGTCTTTAAAGTAAAAATGGCAGACTTCATCACTCTGTGAAATCTTTGGGCAATAGTTTAACAAGATTTCAACATATCAAATTCATGGATTGTATCGTTTGTGATAAATCATATTAAAGATTGAGAGAATCCACTCCTGACAAATCCCTGAGAACAAGGCAAAACTTTGAAGGTTGAATAGTTATTGTTCTTAATAATCTTTAGACTGATTCTGTTGCATAATCTCACTGGGTTGGTTAAGGAACACTTCCTTATACCACATATGACAGTTAAAACATAGATACCAGCTACATAAACCAATTATATGATGATGCTACTCTGGTCTGAATCAGAGCTTGTTTATGATTAACTGTGTACATTATAATATAATATAATATAATATAATATAATATAATATAATATAATATAATATAA
>JBAMYA010090299.1:0-21878 GCA_037176975.1 Arrhamphus sclerolepis | reverse complement strand
GTCACGGGGGTCTGCTGGAGCCTATCCCAGCTCACTTCGGGCGAAAGGCAGGGGTCCACCCTGGATAGGTCGCCAGTTTTAGCATCAGTCATAGATGGAATACGCATTTTGCCTGCATGCCAAAATCTGTAAATGTGAAACCAAGCAATACAAGGCAACTCAAGGGTTTTACAGGGTGTTGTTGAGACCGTTGTTCTCTTGAAAAGTTCCAAAGTGGATCTGAGCTCCTGATGGAGAAGATTTCATACCCACCTGGCGGGTCAACCCCCCACCAGGAACCCAGCTCCTCTACAGTTTGGACACATGTTGAGAAATTCCCATCAGCTGCTCTGTCAGAAGTGTAATTTGTGTTGCCAAATGAGTAAACTCAAGACTGAGATGTTTTTATCTTCCTCAGAGTCAGGTTTAATGTGCCATAGGCTTCCTGTGCTGTAGATAAAAAAAAAAGACAAAATAACAGACTTTATCACTTCTTTAAAGAGCCTAATTTGTTTTTATGCAACTCATGAAACATGAAACAGATGCAAAGTGCAGAAGTCCTGCCTGATGTCTGCTGAATGTAATGTAATTATTTCTTTGGACACTGGTTTAGTAGCAGCGCCTTTATGTATAGCAAACATTTTATTAACCACTCTGTGGTTACTGCATTTTGAGTTTCTTTGTTCTTTTTTCTGTTAAGGTGTTCAGCATCATTTCAAGAGGCTGGATTTTAGTAGACTGGACACTCGCATCCACAGAATGGATTTTTTAACAATCGACAGTGTCAGAACATTTGGCAAAATTACTCTCCTTATCGTCCACTTTCAGGAAAAGAAAAGATTTATTAAAAAAGAAAAAAAAAAAAGGCTGACCTCACAAGCGCACATCTTTTGATCAAAATTTATTGGGTTTTTGTCAGCAAACAAGTATAAAATATATATAACTTTTCTACATCAAGTTAGAAATGAAGATAGAACCTCAAGAACAGCTGGGAAATTAAATGAACATTGCACAAAGTGTTTCCATCAAAGCTGGCAGCAGCAAGCAGAGAAACGAAGGGTCACAAACAAATACTGCAGAAACAATCACACGTCTCGACTAACTGAAGTTTAGGACAGATAGTGTTGTTACTTACTTCTAACAAATTTCAGATGCATAGTGAAGACAAACAGTAAAACTCCAGTTTGAACCATTTTGTTAAGATGTCTGATAAATTCTAGTGCAACAACGTCTTTCTTAAATATCTAAACCTGCTTTGGAATGCAAAGTCTTTAAATCCAGATGTGATGTCACTTTAAATTCTCTGTAACCCAATTAATAAAGCCTCTCTTGTGTAGCAAGACCACTTCTGACCCCACAGGGACGTATCAAGGGGTCACGCCTGGATTTCGGAGTTGAAGTGAGTGCGGAAATAAGAAAACTACTGAAAAACAAACAAAAAAAAAAGCAATGGAGATTGATCCTTATGTTAAATTGTCCAACCTTGCAGCAGAAATAAACATATTTTTCATTGAAGAAACAGTTTTTTTTTTATTTTTCACAGCTATATTTCACATTCATAACATGTATGAGAGTTACATTTTTATGTACCTCATTGAGTAAAATGATAAAAGCTACACACTGATGCAGAATCATGAGTGCGTTCTCTTGATTATTTACATCTGTTAAGCAGCTGGTGGACACTTAGTATTTCTCCAGAGTCATTACTATGTAGAACCACCTTTTGCTGCTATTACAGCTGCAACTCTTCTGGGGTTTGTCTCTACCAGCTTTCCACATCTAGAGACTTACATTTTTGGTCATTCTTTTCTGCAAAATAGCTCAAGCTCATTCAGACTGGACAGAGAGCGTCTGTGAACACTAATTTTCAAGACTTGCCACAGATTCTTAATGGGATTTGACCGGGCCATTCTAACACGTGAATATCTTTGATCTAAACCTTTCCATTGTAGCTCTGACTGCATGTTTAGGCTCGTTGTCGTGCTGGAAGGTGAATTTTCTCCCCAGTCTCAGGAAATTTGCTGCCTCCAACAGGTTTTCTTCTAGATTTGCCCTATACTTAGCTCCATCCATCTTTTCTGGCAGTGCTGAAGAAAAGCATCCCCACAGCATGATGCTGCCACGGTGCGTCATGGGTGATGTTGAACTTTGGTCTCATCTGACCAGAGGACCTTCTTCCACATTTGCTGTGTCCCCTACATGGCTTGTGGCAAATTGCAAATGGGACTTGTTACAGCTTTCTTCTTGCCACTCTTCTGTAAACGCCAGAATTGTGGCGTACACCACTAAAAGTTGTCCTGGGGACAGACTGTCCCACCTGAGCTGTGGATCCCTGCAGTTCCTCCAGAGTGGCCATGTTCCTCTCAGCTGCTTCTCTGATTAGTGCTCTCCTTGGTCATCCTGTCACTTTAGGTGGAGAGTCATGTCTTGCTAGGTTTGCTGTTGTGTCAAACCTTTTACACTTCCGGATGCTGGATTGAACTGTACTTCGTGAGATGCTCAAAGCTTCGGACTTTTTTTTTTTAATAACCTAACGATGCTTTAAACTTCTCCACAACTTTATCCCTGACCTATCTGGTGAGCTCTTTGGTCTTCATAATGTTGCTTGTTCACTAATGTTCTCCAAGAAACCACTGAGACCTTCACAGAGTAGTTGTATTTAAGCTGAGAATAAATTACATGCAGGTGGACTATTAACGAATTTAGTGACTTCTGAGGGCGATTGATTGCACAAGATTTTTAGTTTGGGGTATCAAGAGTACAGGGGGCACCCTGTTGAAAACTATGTATCATTTTCTTTCCACTTCGTAATTATGTGCTACTTTGTGCTGGTCTATCCCAGTAATATAAGTTTGTGATTGTAACGCGACAAAAGGGGTATGAGCGTCGTAGTCAAGGCTACATGAAAGATGCCAGCTGGACTGAACTTCGCATTGCACTATTTTAGGATTCTTCCAAGTCGATTACTAGCAAATACCAATGGCCAGGTCACCACTCGCAAGGCTTGGTCGACTAGCGGGCAACTACCGGCTCCCAGCAGATCTCTACTTGTTCTTGTTTCAGCTCTGCGAGCATTTGTTTCAGACGTCATTTCAGTAGCGACATCTGAAATTAGGAGATCCGGACAGATTTGGTCATCATGAAAGAAAGGTAACACTAGTTAGCAGTGCTGTAAGACAAAACAGATGCTTCAAAAGCACTCTTCATAAATCAGTGGATGACCTCACAGCCTTCTTGTCCACTTCTTTTTTTTTTTTTTTTTTTATACAGTCCGTGGGGTATATGTATCTGCATTGGTGACAGAGTCATTAACACTTGTGCTAATGAACTGGGACGGTTTGGAATGTCTCGTAAAACCATTGTGATATGCTGCTGCGCCATCTGATCAGAAGTTGTATTGCTGCATACAGCAGAGTGGCTTTAAGATCAAGCAGTTCCATCGCTTTAATCCCACATTATGTGCATCTATGAGCCAACTGGAACAAGTAAATGGCGAGAAATCACTGTCATGATTTAAGTAAAGTATATGATGTTCTGAAGAATAAAGGGTTGAAAAGGATTATCGTGCTCATTAGAAGCATTAGCTTGCAAAAAAAAGCTGCACATAAAACTTAGATCAGACAAAAAAGGTGATGAAAAATCGACTGTATACAAATTTAAAGAGACATTTTCATCTCTGCATACAGTGTGTTACCTTTCTGATAAGGTGTAATTTGTTTTAATCATGAGGCTAGAGGCTGAATAGTGGAAACATCTGAATCTTTGATTGCTGTAAGGAACATTCATCCACCTACCCGTCTAAATACAGATAACGACTGAAGACTACAGCAGAAGTATACAGATATAAAAATGTGCACAGCAGGACAGCAGGCAAACTACTCAGACACAATGTTTGCTTTTTTGCTTCACACCACAAAGTTAACTGGAATACATGACAAGTGCTGGATATAGAGTCACAACTCAGTGAACAGACATGACATGTCAACAAAGTTTGGAAAAGTGTGTGACTACAGTTTACCCTGTGATGAGTGAAGCTGGCTCTATTTCTTTCTTCTTTGCTTTCTTCACAGAAAAGTTTTTAAATTTTGACACTTGACCAGTTATGGATATTTTCCCCAATTCTGTAGCAGTCCGTCACAAAATGAATAGAAAATGTTGCTATCCAAACATTGCATTTTCTTTCTTTTGAACCACGTAAGATTTTAGAACTGCTATACTCAGAACAAACCAAAATGTACCTGTCAAATCTTATGAGCATGTGTGCCATTCACAGGATTTCACATTTGTGATTGTTTTTTTTTAATATAACAACTGTGTAATAATGCAGGGATTTTTTTTTTACAACGTATGTATTTTTCTCGATCTCTCTCTCTCTCTTTTTTTTTTTAATAAGTTCTCCTCATATTTTTTGAAACAAAAGTACTAAAAAGCCACTTTGGTGAAAATGACTGATTCTCTTTCAAAGTACTATTCTACAGAGCTGTAATGACACAATTTTCATTGATAGAAACAATACAAAACCATTCAGAACAGACCGATTATTATGTATAGAAAGAGCATACAGTAAAAGACCGGGGGCTGGATACCTGGAAGCAGGAGGCCTAATCTGTGGATTGAACCACTTTAATCGTGGAAGTAAAATACTGCAGATCAAAGGCTTATAAAAGGGCACAAAATGCTGGTTGAGGACTGGGATGATGTGCACTAACCAAAGCAAGCTATTAACCTGGCAGTGGTTAGACTTGAATCACTGTTTTTGGACATGAAAACATTGACATGAAAACAGAATCAACTCTTGGCTGCAGTCAACTTACTGGTGTTTTTAAAGCTACATGAGTAGTTTAGCCCAGAATAGACTTCAGCTGCTCCAAGTATACCAACCTTACATATTGTATGTACAAAATGAGCTCCTGTTTGTCTTGATTATTACATGCAGCACTGTATATGGCAAAAGCACACCTTAACATTATGAAGTTGTTCTTTTTACAGTCACTTGTCACTTTATGTCAAAATGTACATTTCAGCTCTCATTCAGTTCATAAAAACCATCTAGCTTACAACTAACTGCCAACACCTGTTTTAAAGATGTATAGTTAAATGTGGCTAAAATTGACACAATGCGGTGTGACAAGTGTCTGGTGAAAAAACAGACTTAAATCCAGAACAAAAGTGTTCAGTTTAAGGATATGAAGAGGTTTCAACTTCAGTACTGAGGCGTGGTTTAACATCTGTGGAGTCATGCATCACAATTTAGTACCGTTTGAAGACGATTTCTGATTTAAGTGTGGTGAACTTCTGTTAAAACAAAAGTATGAGCTATGTATGCACACAGATTTAAAATTAAGGCTTCATCCATCTCTCCCCTATCAGTGAAGATCCTGAGCTGGGAGAGTGTCCAGTCTATTGTCCTACCATCTTCATGCAGTAAAGTGGGAAGAAAGCCCAAACAGAAGCATCATTTGAAAGACTTCCCATTACAAAGGCAAGGCCATACTGTTTCTCCATCACTACTAATCCTTCCATGAGAGAAAACTAATTTTACATGTATGTGTCGTAAGTATTCCATTTTTTTGAAGATGTCCTTTAAACCATGCTGGTGTCTGTCCCTGTTGTGAACAATTTCAAGAGGAAGGAAATTTGTTAATTTTTCCAGAAATCCCTTGGGGAGATGCAGGTCATAAGCCTCATCATTCATTTGACAAAAGAAGGCCAGAGAAGAGGCATAAGGAGTTAGACAGGGCTGTGCAGGAGCCAGAAATGGGAGACAACTCCCATCACTTAAAGCCATACAAATATACAATACAACACATACACTTTTTCCAAACAAGACAAATAATAATAACAAGGGGATTCAAAATGCAATTTAGTGAAAGAAAATTGCACAGGTGGTTGTTCTATTTTTTGAGACATATAAACTTCAATCTATGAAACACATATTGAACTTTAGAAAATCTGACACACTTGTAATACACCTTGTGAAAAACACACCAAGAATAAAAAAGGCAAAATACTGGTTCAGTTCCTGGTAATACAAAACAGTTATCATCTCACAGAGCCATTTCATGGTATAATATGAGAGTAAGGTGCCTAATCAAGATTTAGTCTAGCATGAACAAAAGGGGACAAAGTGCATTTTTTCTTTCTTTTTTTTTTTTAACATCTCATTAGGTGCTTCGTTGTTTTTTGTTTTTTTTTGTGACAGTGCAGAAGGGACACAAATTTTACTTGAAATACTGAACAGCATCTCTTAGAACAGGCTGCACCTCTGGGATCTTGTGCTGATTGCTGTCATATAGAGGATCTGCAGCTGTATCTGGGACTTAAATCATTCTGGGGAAAGACCCGCCTACCACTAAAATAAAGTACCAAAATGTTGCTGTTTCCATTTAAGATCTCAGTGGACACAGTGGTCCACCTTACTCTGGACATGACTTAGGACAGTGGACATTTGTTAAGACATAAGTACCTCTGCTGTGAACTGTCATCTCATTGGTTTGCTTTGGCACAACAGATCTATACTGTCTGAATCTATGTCCCATTTAAAAAGACCAGAATGGCACAGGTTGTTTTCTATCAAAAGGTAAATAACAAATTTAAAAGCATTAAAAGCAGTGCAGATTAAATACATTCTGTGGTATCTTCTCCATCAGAGCTACAGGAATTATTTAAAAATCTATAATATTCATAAAATGATGAGCCAGTATAAAGGGAAGACTTGAGGAGATATCATGTACTGTTTAAAAGCATTCATCCACCATTAAGTCACTTCTACTTTCAAGTCAGGCCCCACTCTGAGAGACGGTGTCATTCACAAAATTCACGTCAGCTCAAATAACCTTCTGCTTTGGATCATCAGGCACATGAGATGATCCTAAATGTTGAAATAAAAGTAAAATATCAACCCCAGTTACATGTAAGATCACGGCAAATGTTGCTCACCAGTGACATCTAGCTGTGACCCAGTTTCCGGCACCTTTTCATCAAGTTATTTATTTATTTTTTTTAAATCTCATAGCTCCACCAGTGGCAACACATTCATAACACTGCAAATTGAATTTTGAATTTTAAGTGCTTGTAACAGTACAGCACACTCTCCATGCATCACTGTGCAAATAAAATGCCCTTACTTGTTTATTCCAGCAAGCAAGGAAGGCAAATTTAAGGGGCATGGTGGACAATAAATATCCAACTGCTAAAATCTGAGATTAGAACAGCCACTATCCAACAGTTGTTTAAATAATGGTCGATGGATTATACATTTTAGGATAACTATTTGATCAAAATATTTTGAAATCTTCAGCTCAGCTTGAAGACAGCACCTTAAGATGTTCTTTTTGACTTACTGTGTAGAAGCTGCTTTATAAGCTCTGTCACAAAGTTTGATTCTTGTCTAAAACAGTACTAACAGGGTGAACTAAAGCTAATATTCCATTGATTAGTCTCACGTGGACATGATTCCGAAATACCGGTAGTTTAAAAAACAGTGAAATAACGACTACTTATGCTAATCAGTGATTTTGAAGAAGAAAAACACAGGTCAGCTAATTGTCTTCCAGCATTAATCAAAACAGTATTCCTCTTGTAACATTCAACTGAGTTCCAACGAGCCTCCCTTGATCACTTGTCTTCAGAAACAGATAAAGATTTCTTGACGCTACGTGATGGCTCCCAAACCTCACTGTCGTCCGTCTCCTCGCCGTCATCCTCCTCATCCTCTTCATCTTCTCCCATCCCTGGGCCAGTCTGCTCCTCGGTAGCCACTGACATCTCTCCCTGCGTATCCTCTTGATCCTTGTGTTTTCCTTTGTCTTCATCTGTTCCCCCTGCAGCCAGCTCCAGGAAGGGATCTGAGCCCATGTCCAAGCGTCGCTGGACCTCGGCAAACCACTCCCTTACCTTTTGACAAGACAGAGACTTCAATTACACACAATGTGATGTTTGAAATCTGAGGTGCCTGGGACTAAGCAAGGCAAGGGCACCATTTTCCCTGAGTCAAGCTCACACCTGACTGCATACCTGAAGGACTGCAAGATACACCTTAAGATGATGTTGATGGCAGCTCATGGTCTCTGTAGTAGTTCTGAGAATTTTGGGGAAATGAATGCCTATTTTAGTTCATGAAGTGTGGAGGCCCAAAATGTTGCAAATTAAGTAAATGGGAATTAAGACCTGTGTGTGAGATTTTTATACTCAAAGATTTTGAGCAAAAACTCTTGTAGTTTTTTTGTTGTTGTTTTTTTTCTCTTTTTGGACCAGAGATCAACGAGCAGTACCCAGGTTGGTTTTCTTGCAGCTTTTTGTTGTCAGCTGTCATGCCACAGCTGATGTTGTTTTCTCCTCACGAGCCTTTCTGCATCTGTGTTATCATGGCAAAGTGCTGTCCTGAAACGGTGCAAAATGAAGTCATAAAATGAAAGCTGCATTCTTAGACAGGTGCTGTCCACCCCATAAATACTGAGTAACTGTGTAATAGTGAAGCAGGGAGTACCTACGGTTCAACAATGTTACTATGTTCATGTGTTTTGCTTTTGTTATGATTCTAACTCAAGTGAGTCATATGTTACTCATATTAGGAGTTGTATTATAAAGTTACTATATTAAAGTAAACCTTAAAAGAGTTTGCTGCTCCTTGAACCAAAAAAAAAAATCATATTGTGACATTTCATGTTTTAAATTTGTAAGGAGTAATATATGTAGTGTGTTGCAAACAACATGCAAACTGCAACAGAAAAGAGAATGGAAAATGAAAACAGCATGAAGAAAGAGGCATTGATATTTGATATCTTCTGTTACTTTAGAGACAACGCTGGGGATTTTATACATAACACTGATCTTAAAAAGCATACTTGAAAGTCAAATGGTCTTCTGCATCCATAATCAAATGCCATTTTCCAATAAAAATACATTACCTGTTCATAGCTCATGTTGGTCTTGGTGACAAGCTCATCCAGATCTTGCTCGTTGAGGAAGTGGTGCTTCATGTAGTACTCCTTCAGAATTTCTTTCCCAGTTTTGAATTTCTTTGCTGGGGGTGACTTGCTCAGATTCAAACTGGAGGAGGTGGACCTCTTTGGCTGTTTCCTGGTTCGGGACCGTCCCCAGCCACGATTTCGACCACGTCTTTTTCGACCTCCACTACTGCCCCCCATTTTACCACCAACGTGTGGTCCTTCCACATTGCCACTTTGGTACTGAAAGAACCATTTCAGGTTTCCATTTTTCCACGAGTAGCGAGAGTCCCCAAACCAGCTGACGATGTAGGGTCGAGCAAGGCCGCTCTCTTCTGCCAGCTGATCGTACTCCTCTGGTGTGGGCCACTGGGTCCTCACAAAGGCACATTTCAGAATATGGAGCTGCTCCGGGGACTTTTTAGTTTTATCTTTTGTGTCTTTCTTATTGCTGCTGGGGACCTGCTTGCTGCGGCTGCCAGGGGGAGTCTGACTACCCTTTCGAGATGAGGAGGAAGCAGGAGGAGAAGTGGTCGCTCCTCCCGTTTCTCCTCCCTCTCCCATCTTTGAGCTGTCTGTCTCTGCTGTCCCTTCCACAGGAGATTCCAGGGAGGACGTGCTCGTATTTGGCATTTTTCGTCTCTCAGTGAACCAGGCGTCAATCTCTCTCCGTGTCAGTTTAGTCTCTGCCCTCAGACGACTCAGTTCTTCATCTGATGGAGTGCTGCTCTTCTCAAAACTCTCCTCCAGCACCACCAGCTGCTCTGGTGTCTTCTCCTTAAACTTCTGCAGGGTGAAGTCTGGGAAAGGGTTCCAGGTTTTGGGCCGGGTCTCCTTCTCCTTCACAGGGGGAGTGTGTGGAGGATGGGGAGACGTGGGGGTCTCATCACTTGAGTCAATAACAATAGTGGTGTTTGCAGCATTACCACTGGAGCTGGTGCTCCCTCCTCTGCCCCCTCCATCACTGAAAACAATCACATGGCTGTTCTTGGAGTTGCGCTGGTTGTACCGTGTGTCACTGAACCACTTTTTGATCTCACCCTTTGTTAGGTTGGTGAGTTTCATCAACCGGGCAATTTCTGCATCAGTAACAAAGTGGTTTTTCAGATAGCTGGCTTTCAGCTCTGCCAGCTGCTCTTTGGATTTTTTAGGCCGCATGCTGAACGTGTCAGCACTGAGAGCTGAATTCTCCTAAGACAGAGAAAGGAGTTGCATTAATCGAGTGTATTAGCACTTCAGAACTAAATATCAATATTTACATGAAAAAAAGGGAAGAGGTGGTGTCCTAACCTGTGGAGACAGAGAGGGGGGCTGGACTGTGGTAGCCCTTTTCAGCTCACTGTTTGATGGAGTGGGTTGACAGGAGACTCTGCTGGAGCTCTGGGACTGACTGGGCAACCCTGTCACAGTCAGGGTGATGGGACTGGTTACTGGAAGATTCCCACCTGGACCAACCTGTATGACAAAACAGACACAAATGCACACTATGTTTAGAGATAGTCCTCATTATTAGGAAGCAAAACTTCTTTTCTAATGTTTAAGTACTTTTTGTTTTGAGGTACTTGTGTTGGTGGATCTTTAGCAAGATAAAAAACAAATAAATCAGAACAGCCAGTTCACTGAATCACATTATCTCTCACTGCAGAATTTAGCAACACCCTTGGCCAACCCTCCACTAACGTAGTGGCCTGTGAAACAATTTAATCAATTCATTTACAATGCACGATCCAGATTTTAAGAAATATCAGGAAATGTTCCAAAGTGCAAAAACTTCTGTAATCTGTAAAACATTTTGAAGCTTTATTTAACAGACATAAGTATAAAAGAAATGGTCTTCAGTGTCTCCACACGTCAATGACACTGTTTTTGCCAAATAAACAAATGTAAAACTTGACGTCAGCTACACACTCAAATAATTGAGAGAAAGGCAAAGAAACTGTTTATAGATCATAAGTAAGTAAAAGTATCAAGATTCTGCAATTAGCAGATTAAGTGGTGATTAAGTGTTGATAGTTGAAGGCTGTTCACACCAAGAACATGTAACTACAACAAGTCCTCCAGCTGTATCTAAGCCTCAAAATGGACTTTGATGACATGCTGCTACTTTGCATGGGACGACATGCGTTCATCAAGTTCTATAAAGACAATAACAGTTAAAAGAGGCTAATCTCTTTTAACTCCTTATACTGATCTCTAACTCTGCTTCTACATGTGTGTCAGATAAAATATTGCTTGTTTTAAAGTATAATCCTTTGGAGTAATTTGATTGGTTGTCTTTTTTTTTTGTCACTGTCAATTAAAGTATTCTGAAAATCGCAAGGAATTTGTGAAACCCACAGTGCATAATACATTAAAAAATGTGGGGAAAATGGAAATGACTGCTGAATATGTGTAAACTTCAAGACCTCAGCTGGTAATGCACCAACTAATGTCAAAACACAAAGGATGCACAGATGGCTCATCTGGTGACCATAATTTACCAATTTTCAAATAGCCAGGCTGACTGGTGAAAGGCATTTTAAAGTTCAAAAAAAAATTTCGTTTTTTTTTTTTTGGCGGGGGGGCGGGCACAGTGTTTTAGTCACACACAATTGCATTGCATGGTATGACTTCTGAGATGTTACTGAGTTAAGAGGACCCAACACAAACTGTATACACCATCAGGCTGAGAATATCCTCCACTAACAGAGAGAAAGAAAGAGAAAAAACATAGATGATTCTTTTCCAAACAAAAAAAATCATAGACCACTTCACTTCAAAACTAACAATATCCTGAGGCAAAACGGGTTCATCCTAAGGACAAAACACCCTTGTCCAGAGCAGGAAGGAGTGCAAACACCATTACAAAGTAGACAAAAAATAAAATCAATTACTCCACAAATATAAAGCACAATACAGGGGTGTAAGAGAGAGTCACCACAGCTCAATCCACGTTTGGGATGTGGTGGAAAGGGAGATCTGCAGCATGAACATGCAGACGGCAAATCTGCAGCAACTGTGTTTTGCTATTATGGACCAGAATCTCTGAGGAAAGCTTCCAACACCTTGTTGAATCTATGCCACAAAAAGTTAAGGCAGTTCTGAATGCAAAAAGGGAACCAACCCAGTAGTAGCAAGGTAAACCTAATCAAGTGGGTGGTGAGTGTATACTAGTATATGATTATATATTACTATTACAATGTAATACTAGGTATTCAATTTTCTTTTCCATCACTTTGTCCAAATACTCTTGAGTCCTTGAATACCGCGGTATTTTGCTTAAAAAGGCTGTAATTCATAAATAGTAAATTATATATTTATGTGAAACCTCTTAAAATAAAACTGAAAGTCTACATCTTGATTGTTTCATTTCCAATTCATTGTTGTGGTGATTAAGAGCAAAATCATACAAACTCTGTCATTGTCAGTTCAAACAGTTATGAAACTAACTGTGTGTAACTATAAAAAGGAAAGGATTTTTCCCAGACAGTCTATACATATTTCATTACCAGATGTCGTTCTGCATGACTTTCAGTGGCGTGGCTTCATTACCTGCCTGCAGTCAACATGTGTCTCCTATCAAAGATGTATGCGCCATGATGAAGAGAAGAAACAAATATGGCATAGAGATTATTAAACCACTGAAATCTGGGATTCAGCAAATATGTCCCTAACAACATTCTTTTTTGGAAAAGTTCAAATTTTAAATTTGCTAATGTTATCTCAGTACAATAACATTATCGTGAACACTGAAAATTATTTCCTTTGTACTTGTGGCAGCAGAAGTAAATGAACAAAACGCATACAAAAAATAGTAAATTCAGGTTTTTGTAGTATTTCAGAAATTAATTTTGTTTCAACAATGTGGAAATATTCTTATGATCACTGAAACAAACATCGAAATGCACAAGCTGAGGTAAAGAAAACTGGCATACTGCAGCCCGGAAAGCCAAAGCGAGATTACAACTAACGTTAATGTAACACTTGTTCTTTCCTTGCTTACCTGTGTGAACACCAGGCCGGGCTGGCCCACTATTTGGCAGGTCTGCAGGATGGACTGCAGACCGTTTGCAGCAGCTGACAGCTGGTGAGCAGGTATAACTGTGATAGTCTGAGGCACCGTATGCACTGTCCCATTAAACTGTTTTCTTCTGGCCTCCTCCACTTCCTCCGGAGTCCAGCTGACGCCGTGCTTCAGTCGCTGGGCTGAGAACCACACCTGGGAAGAAATTGAAAGTCAATAAATAGGTATGAACTTTGAAGAATGACTGAGGTAGGTCTTTTTTTTTAACTGACAAAAAATACAAAGATAAAAGGATAATGCATGTATCTCAAGAATATGAAAGGATTAAAAAGAAAAACCATGACAAATGAACAAAACCATAATGTCCAGATTAATTACAGTATTTCATTAAAGTTAGAACAGACTACTTCATGAAATGGAGAGAAAGTGAGACAAAGTGAGAGAGACTTCAACTTGCCATCCAGTCTTAAAATAAAAATAAAAAGGTTTGACAAGAAATTCAATTAAAGCAGGTGACACGATTTTTCAACATCAGGGAAAAGACCATTAGATTTCCACCTTCATCCATAACCGTCATATGAACGTTGACAAAATTAATACTACCTGGGTATGCGCCCTAAAGTGCGGTGATAGTATCAAACTTCCTCCAGACCACAGGTAAGAGGTTCAAAAAAGAGGGTACGATTGATACTAATGAGATCCTCAAAACTGTGAAGGCTCAGGAGCCTAAAATGTTGCATAAATTATAAAACGTAATAGAAAACACTGTAAATCCACTTCACAAGATAGTGATTAAACAAAAGTGGATTCTGACAGTCCTCTTTAAGTGTACTCCAATAAAGGCCACTTTAGGAGATCATTCCTTTCAACAGTGACACTATAGAGACTTTATATCACTAACTGAACGTCTGACAGCAGTAATGCCAGTTGAGATTACGCATTAATAATGACATTTTTAATTGAATTGAAATGAAATGAATTAGACTGAATTTACATGAAATAAACTGTTTGAACTGAACTTAAATATACAAAAAAAAACACAAAATATTCATCCAAAGTTTCACATTTAGTTTTACATTCATTACATAGTTTTACATTTAAATAGCAGTAGATTTTAAATAAATATTGGCCATAGCAAATCAACTTTTTTAATACCTTTATTTGCTCCTCTGTGAACTGTGTTTGTGCTGCTAGGCTGCTAATTTCTGCCATGGAGGGGTAAGGAAACTTTTTGTATGTGCTGCCGAGAAGAGGGTTGGTGTCCATTGCTGCACTGTAGGAGGGGATGCTGCTGAGGGGAATCAGCAGCTGGGGCTGAGCTGCTGCTGCACTCTGGGCCTGGAAAGCAGAGAGCACCTGGAACAGAAAAAGAAAAGAAGAGAACAGAGAAATGCTGGGAGTGCCCATGCCACATAGAAGTAAATGTTAGGTCATACATGAGCTGTCCAGCTGAAGTGTTCCTGAACAGGACACTGAACATGCATCAGTTGTAACACTGCTTTTCGCAGTTAAATGTAACTGTTTTCAGTTAAATGTTTAATGAAATCGTAGCATTATTATCTCAAAATATTTCAGCAGTTTCTGGGTTTCCAATCTCCTTTCAGGTTTGAAATCATGCACTGACTTTTCACGCATGAATATAAACACTTGTTCAGCTGAAAAATTGCACTAAATCCTAAAGGATCTTGGTTCTGTACCTGTGCCAGACCAGCAGGTAGAACTGTCGGGTTTAAAATGGATGACTTCCTCTGCTGCTCTAATGGCAGACTGCCCAAGAAGCCACCTCTCCCAAACTTCATGGAGTCATGCAGCAACATCTCCACAGGTGTCATTGGTCCCAGTGGAGCTTCGATGGGCTCCTGCTCCACACCTAACTCCCCTTCACCTCCTCCTCCCAAACCATCTGGTACCTCGTCCGCTGATTTCAGGGACACTGCTATTCTCTTGGGTTCAGATTTGGTCTTCATCCTCATGATTGGAGTCTTGCTGAGAGAGATGGCAGAAACTGCTGCGGGGTCTGCTCCCCCTTCTCCAGGTGAATCTCTCTGTTGTTCTTGTATTGACTGATCAGTGTTTGAATCTTCAGAAGAATTTGCAGCTCTGCACTTCACCGAGGGGGTGGCGACTTTGTCATCTTCAACAGCGGAGACACCAGCTTCTTCTGCAGTTATAACAACAGTTTATTTTACACATCTCTCACGTTATCCTAAATTACACCAAAAAAGAAAAAAAGGTTGAGCGTAATTCAACTTTCTAAGTGTATTGCTGATGAACCATAGATGTTTTACCTGTATCTGGTGGGGTGGGGACAACCACCACAGCCTGATCAAGCTCCTCTGCAGTTGGTCCTGCCTCTGTACCCTCCTTCACCTTCCCCTCCTCCTCTACATCCCCCGCCTCTTCGTCTTTTGACCTTTCTGCTTTCTCCTCTACAACTTCCTGCTCCACCACGTCAGATGGCAGCACCATGCATGGTGTGGTGGATTTTCGGCGGCTTGACATGGTCGATTAAAAGTCACCCAAACCTGTTCACTTCTTTTTGAGGTAAAGAAGGTCTGTGGATGAATTGCTGAAGTTCACATATCGTAGGCAATTAGGCTCACATCCTATTGTCCAGGGACTATGTTTCCTGGTGAAAGAAACAAGACAAATATGTCATACACAAGATTAGTTGCCTTGTGCTTAATATTCTTGTTAACAATTTTTTATTCTGCTGCAACAGTTATGAGACAATAAGTCAGCTTGCAGGCAATGTAACACAGTCAATATGTTAAAGGTAAAACAAAGGGCAAAGAAACAAAAGTGAAGTACTTTATATTTTGAATTAATTATCTTGGAAATACACTTACAAGACAAAAAAACATGCTCCCTAGTTTAAACCTGCTCAAAAATCATGTATCTTATTTTTCATGTTATATGCCAACTGTTTTCAAGTGGCGAGGGGTCCTGACTGCAGACATGCTAGTTGGACTCTATGACTTCTGTAACATTTCCTTTTTCGACATTTAGTACTGACTTGATATAAGATGCAAGGCTTTCTTTGAAAAACATCTGGATGTGAACATATCCATCCATCTATCATCTATACCTATTGAGGATTACATGGATCTCCTGGAGCATATTCAAACTCTCTTTGCAAAAGGCAAGGGTACACCCTGTGCACACCTTTATCCACCTTTAAGCACCATTTTCTTTCCAGATGTGCAAGCTGCCCAATCCATAGGCATTAAAATACCCCCTGCATCTCTCTCATCAGAGATGCAGGCTTTGAAAGTGAGTGCAGATAACAACCCAGATGGCTCATTTCCTCTTTAGTCTTGAGGACATTGTGCCCATGATTTCCAAAAAGAATTTTCAAATTTCAATTTGCCAGACACAGAACAGTTTGCCTCAGTCAGTACACAAGTTTTGGCCCAGAGAAGCCAGCAGCATTTTTGGATCATGTTCACACATGGCTTTGTCTTTATATGCTAGTTTTCACCTGAATCTGTACATGGCACAGCTGGACAGTGGTTTCTGGAAGTGTTACTGAACCCATACACTAACTTCCCACTTTCAACATTAGACGTTTTCTTTGTTGTATTGTAAAAAAAAAAAAAAAAAAAAAAGTGATCATGCAGTCTGTTTATACTTATAGCTTATGCAGTGTCTCAGCTTTTTTTTTTTTTCTTGGATTATAATAAGCCAAAACATAGATAAGTATAATGCTATAATTCTTCTGATATACCTTAATTAAATGATAGTGTTGTGACTGATCTCTGCCAGTATTTCAAATGACTCTAATGATCGCTTGACTAAGTTAACATTAAGTGTTGTTCCAGGGATCTCTTCACAATCTTGCAGGAAAATTGCACATCTAAAAGAAACTATTACAATTTTCTGTAAAATGCAAATATTTAGTGTCTAAAAAAAAATGTAATCCCAAATACTCTCCATGAGACTTAAAAAACAAATTAATTACAATCCATGAATTATATGTATATATATTTAAATCTAGTTTGAATACTTACTAGTACACATGATGAAATCTCGCACATAAATTACTGCATAGGAAGTGTGATTTCTTTTACTTGTTGTAAGACCTAATTAAACTCAAAGAAAATAGTGGTCATATGTGTGGTGTTATAACTGCACAGGTTATACTGCACCCAGAGCACAAGGTACAAGGTGACAGGTGATGGGGATTATTCTATTAATATTAGCAAGATTCACAAGATAACGTCACCATATCACTGTCAAAAGTCATAGGCCACCCCTAGTTTTGGTTTAAGTTTTATTGGCATCTATAGGTGTGTGTTCCAGTATCTCTCTCTCTCTTATTTTTAAAGATACACACAGAACATACAGTGATAATAAATACACAAAATAAAACAAAGACTCTACAGGATTAAGTCAGTATTTAGTGATATCTTTCAAAAACCACGCAGATTAATATAGCTTTAAACAATACGTTGTCATACAGACGCTTTTTAATATTAACCTCTTTTTAAATAAAATCAGGTTTCTGTATATTCTCTTTGTATGGGAAAGAACCTGTAAAATAGACAAGAAGGGTAATTAAAAAACTGATAAAACACAACAAATCTAGGGGTGGCCTACGACTTCTACACAGTATTGTATATACGGTTGTTTGAGTTCGACTCGTATTCTAGTGGATTATAAATAGATGGCTAATGTTTTCTGCAGTACAGTAATTTACTGGCACAATAAACGTACCCAGTAAAATCTGAGCAATTAATAACTGTGTTTCACAAGCTGTACTTCTCTTCCATCGTCACATCATTTGAATTAACAATTAGCAGCTCAATGATGCGGAGGTGTGAGCAAACCAACCTGTTATTAATAGATATAAAGCCCATAGTTTATAATACAAGAATTTAATTTTTTGTCCCTCTCTATGGCATCTGGCTTGTCGAAAGGGTGGGCCAACTAGCCAGTGTTAGCCGGGCCAGTCATTTACACGCCTGGCGGTAAACTTACTGGAACTACTGAAATAAATGTGCACTGTTGCTACCAGGCAGTGGAGACGAAGCGAGGACTGATTTCCTGGGTCTCGACAGAAAAGCCTCCAGGTTCTCTCTGCTGGGTGTCTGTCGGTGTTTTCTCTCTTATCCCCGGCTAAGCACTCAGCCCCAGCCTGGCCGGAGCGGCAGCAGCGTCAACGTAATTTGGGCTTGCGGGTCTCCCCAGACCGAGCCGGAGGAGGCAGGCGGACAGACAGACAGACCGCTCTAACGGCTACAGCTCTCGCTTGCAGATGCTGGAAACACCGGACATCTCTCTCTCTCCTCTTCTGAAGAGGTTATTTTACTCCAGAGGACCGTCTTCATTATAAAAAAAAAAAATAATAATAATAAAAAATCACCATTCAAGCAGACGGCTGTGTACTAATTCAAGAGGAAAACGTCGTAGCTGGTTGTTAGCTGACCTAATTCTCTGATATTTTTCAACGGCTGATTTTTTTTAATGATCAAACGGCGTCATCATTCAATGTGATACGTCTTGACGTCATTCCTCGGCGACTTTATGGGGCTCTAAAAAAATTGGGAAATTTAAATCAAAAGTCTTCTCCAGAAACTGGGGCGTTTTAAGACGTTAAACGAAAACCTGCACTGTAAAGAATATAGCAGACCGTTTAAACAACGTGCGCAAATGGTCGTGTAACAACAGTAGTTTTCCGATGCGGCTGTCAGCCAGGTTGTCCTTACATGACCCGTCGGGGAAGCAGGAGAAGCTACTTGAGGACACGCTGTAGTTTCCTGAGTGGAGCAGAGCCTTCCTACAGCTGCTGCTCCCCGACTCTGCTGGGGTTTTTCCATGTGATTTCTTACCAGAGCACACTGTAAATCCTCCTGTACAACCTCAAAACTCTCCAAAAGGCATAAACGCAAAAATAAAATGCAGCACCCGTCAGGACAATAAAATCAGATTACATTTCCTTTTTCAGCATTCATATAGTTAAGATGAATGTTATGGGACAGGGGTGTCAAACTTTCCTAAATGTGCAATTTTACCACAAAACCTTTCAAAACATTTTTGTTTTTAAATGAGTGATTTTACAAAAGAAAGAAAAGAAAGAAATTAGTATTTAAAAAAAAATCTATATTTTTGATAAAGGTACATTTTTGTGACATTTTATATATATGTATTGTGAAATTCAACATTTTACAATTTACCAAAAATGTTTATTGAAATTTTTTTTTTGCAATTCAAGAAATTGTGATTTTTTTATGTATATAATGTATGTATATAATGTGTGTACATATACATATATATATATATATATACACATACACACACACACATATGTGTGTGTAGAAAATAACTAAATTTGAGATTTTATGTCTAAAATTCACTGGTTGAGAAAGTAAAAAGCAACCATCCCTTTAACAGTAACCATGGTGATGATGTGGCCCATTATGAAATCCAGTTTGACCCCCTGTTTGAGGACTTGCATATGCTGTTTTTGGTTAAATGGCTAACACAATTGATGGCATACATACAGGATCAAAAGTAAGTTCTAGAAAATACCTTGACTGCAATGCAAGCATCTAGTTTCTTTTGTGGGCCTCATCCCCAATATCCAAATGCCATGTTTATAACTGCACTGTAGAAAACAGGTCACAAATTCACTGACCTAGTTCCTGCTGAATCACAGATGTTACATAACTATTGCCACTTAGACTACTTTTGAATCTAAAACTGGAGAAAAAAATCCTTTAATAATGTTATTTTTTTTTCAGTTAGTTTGACTTTCAGTCAACTACACAATGTAAAAAAAAAAAAAAAAATCTGAAAAAGTCTATAGTAAGAGTAAACAGTAAATCGTTATCCAACCCAAAAGTCACTTGCACAGTGTGGCGGACATGTAAATAAGGGTTTGCTAGAAGTTATGGGAAAGGGCAAATTCATTGTGACAATACTCTACAAACACAAACATCTTACAGTCATGTTGGTCTGAAAAGTTGAGCTCATAAAAACAGCACATAATTACAGTGGATAACCATTTAATTACATATAAACAAATGAAGCAATTGAAAGTTTAAGCTATAACACAAATATAGATGTCTAAATATTTCTATGAAAATAAAGCCCAATGTATATTTACACAGCTGACAGGATGCTGAGCATAAACTGTCTTTTTTTCCTTGTAGAAAATTCAACAGAAGTCTTCAATTTCTTGTTCCAACTCCTAATAAAACAAGACAGTAGAAAACAGTAGATTAGGAATTTTTAAATATTTTAAGTAAATGCAACTGAAAAACAAAAAAACAAAAAACGTTATTACTGTGTTAATGTCTTATTGTAATATAAAATGCTACAGGCAGTTGTAGTCAATACTACCAATCATAAAGTCCAAAAATTGTTATAGGCCATAATGAGATTGGCTTCATTATTAGTTACAGTCTTCCTTCGTTGTAAGTCAGAGCATGTAAAGAAAAAGAAATACTAACCTGTATCAGCACAGTTTTGTTGTATTCTCCTCTGTTTCTGTAGATGCTCTGACAGAGCAGTGCATAGAGTTTCTCCAGCTTGTATACCTCATATCCTTCAGTCTTTGACACTACCCTCTCCAGCAGCTCCTAAAAACATGACCAACATTATACGCATAAGGGGTTTGTCAATTCCTGCCATTTTCCCCAGAAAGGACATAAATTTTAAAAAAAAATGTCTACTTGTTTTTCTGCATTTCACACCATGAAAAACAAGCCAGCAGTACACATTTACAGAATATCACAAACCTTTAATTTGTCTCTGTCCACAACCAGAGGAGGTGTTTCCTGATCCAGGATCTGCAGAGCTTTGTCCACATCAATCATCTGCTGCTGCAGTACAGTGTTTTTTAGAGCCCGAGTCATCCGCCTCATGTTGTGCTCTGACAAGACATAAACAGTGTTTACACCACAGCAAGAAGACAAATATTTTAAGGTTAACACTGAAATTTGAAGTGGCTCTATGATTTGTTGTGCCTACAACCACGACCCTCATCTGGTATCTGGCTTATACTGCTTGTATTTGTAACAGCTTTTCCAGTATGTTAAAATGTATTTCCATCTGGAGTTCAATCTTTTTTTTTTCTCCACCAAAACTCTCAAAATTTGAATCTAATGAATCCTGGTTTTGTCATCTCAGAATGCACCTATGCCACAAGGGTACTGAAGATTTAAATAAATAAAAATGTTGCAGCATTTCCATTTCAATATTTCAATGCAATGAATGGGCATTTCTCACATGACTAAGAAAAACTTTCTCAGTCAGAATGTATCTCTATATACCTTATTTACTGCATACAGTACACTGATAATTGTCAGAGTCTGTATGACAAAAAGTTCATTTTGAATTTGACGTTGATCCTGTCATCATCAATCTCTTTCAGGGCAGTGAAAAAGATCATGGTCCTGTTGATGAATTTGTGCAGCAATGTAATGACTCGTTTGAAAAGTGAGGTTTTTTTTTTAAACATGAGTCATAAATAATCACAATACCTTGAGTTCTTGTCACAATGTGCGTAGAAATATTCTTACATTCAATAGTAAACATTGCCTGTGAGTTTGCCTTTTGGTTTTCTTCGATTAAATTTTACAAAATGTTTACATAGATTATGATCGTAATTATATCAAGATCTTTTTTACAAACTGCATTTCTTCCTTTAAAATTATTGTTCATCATCCTTCCAGATTAATGTGTTTAACAATAATCTGGACATTAAACTGTCCAATACGTTGATTAATCAATGTGTTGGACAGTTCTAATAGGAAATAAGAGGTAGGACTTGTTTAAATTTATAGCAAATTGTCATATCAAACATAAGATTCAGAAAGTGGCGGCTGGTGATTTTTAAAACAGGGGAAGCCCATTTTACGTGTTCACGGTTGGAGTGGCTCATGCCATCCCAAAGCTGAAGATAGCAAAGTTAAAAAGAATTAGTAATAACATAACTGTGTTAT